>PVJX010009948.1:0-15077 GCA_004027295.1 Dolichotis patagonum
AAAAGTGGCTTCAGAGAGCTGGGAAATAATACTGAGCTGATGTTTTATTGTGGTTATGGGGTAAAGCTGAGGTGAAGATTCTGTGCACAGGTATGGTTTTTTAGGGGTTTGGCCAAAGAAGGGAGTACCCACACTTTAACTTGCCCAGATATAGGGCAGAAAGGGAAGTTGGAGAGGTGAGCTTCAAAAGCTACAACTGTGAAGCATCAAAAATAGAGTTAGACTTTATCACAGAACCCGTGTCAAGTAGGGTCATTTGGGTGCTTTGCATTCTCTAATTCTACCTGAAACCTAGCACATAAGATCAGCAAGGAATCTAAAGATTCTAGGTAAATTGCTCTGTTTTCTAGATGAGGAAGCCTGAGTCCAGTTCTACTCTGTCATCCTTTTTCATAGATCATAGTATGAGTTGGTTCAAGAGATAGCTCCCCTATGGGTTTAAATTTTTTTTTTGCACAATTTTCTTTGATTGTCAGAGCCACTGGATAAAATTCTTATAATAATATCTATAGTACAGTTTTTCAGAGTGAGGGATTGAGTGGAAGAATGCTAATAAATTGCCGGCACATGATCATGCTCTATGAATGATCATTGCAAGAGTCAGAACATGATGGCCTCTGGCTAAAACCCATTTGGTCTGGGAATATTTAAGGAAACACTTTTAAGTATAAAATAGATGTAGTTACTTAATTTTCATACAATAATGGAAATTAGGACTATTGTGATTTTTATTTTTACTTTTTATTAGGAAATTTTTCAAATAAATAGAAAAGTAGAAATGTTAGCTTAAGGAGCATACCAATGCCTCTGATATCAAATTGCAGTTATTAATATATTGCATTCCCTCATTAATTTGTTGATTTATTTTGATTCTATATTGTTTTAAATTTTTGTTTTATTTTATTTTAAAGAGGATAAAACAGAATAAAACCAATCAAAACAAACCAGTGTAAGAGATAGAGAACTTCAAAACATTATGAAATCAGCAATAGTTACCATAATGCTTTTTAATGTCTTTAAAATAGCTGCAGATAACTTCGGAGATAGTAAAAATCATACAGAAGAGAATATAAAAGAAACAATAAAAACAAAACAATGAATGCAACAAAGAATTTTGAAATAAGACAATAGTAAGTCCAAAATTGCTACCATAATATATCTTGCTATTTTTGAAATAGCTGGTCCTGCCATCAGGTTTAACATAACCAAACAAAACAAAAGAGAATAAAACCCAACCCAACAAAAAAATGGAAATGATATAGGACTTCGAAACAAGACCATAGAGGATCAACAATGGCTACAACACTCAGGAGATTCCCCCTAGATGCCACACTGCATAGCACTATCCTGTGAACCTATGATCAGACCACTGGCCCTCGACCTAATGTTAGTGAAACACCAAAGCACCACAGGCATTCCATTACATTTTACCTCAATAGCTATCATCACAGCCTGTATTTCTCTGGATAAGGTGGTCGCTTATGGGGAGCGGGGTTGATACTTGTTATTTGCCAGCCCATTTGATGGAAGGGGCTGGCATCTGGCTGTTCCAAGTCCGATGGTGGCCCATACATGGCGCATGTTCCCAGGACTGGGCTTGCTTGCTGGCATGGCCTTGTTCTCTCTCCCACCAGTCCATAAATGACCTCTTATACTGTTTTAAAGTAAATTAAAATTATGATGACATTTTATCCCAAAACACATCAGTTTGCATCCTGTAAAACAAATAAAGGATACATTATCATTATTATGGCTACCAAAAATAATGACTTCTTCATATCATTTACTATGACTTTACATTCACATTACTTTATTCAAATTGTGTTAAGGCATCAGTAGAATATTTCATGAAGCTATGACTCAGTTTTCCATTGGTATATCTAAAACTCTTCATTCCCTAGTGCACCATGCAATTATAGTTTCCTCCTTTTTCACAAGAAACAGATGAGATTAACAAATTGTGACTACTGTGTATTTACCAAAAGATAAATTAGAAACATTGCAATATGGAGGGAAAACAGAATATACAAAGTTGTACAAAATGCACATCGTACAAAATACCTCACACACGTCTTATGCTTAAGATGATTTGACTTGAATTATATACTGGAAAGTTTGCACATTGAACCTATCTCAAATGAGACAGTAAAGTTCATATAGAAGGTCACTATGTGTCCCAGTTTTGCCCCAGAGCATGTGACAAAATGGTTCTGCTTGTATCCATAGAGTTTAACTGTGGCTTATAACATTTTCCTCTGTGTATCCTGTTCAGTCCAAGGGAATGTGCTATAAAGATGGAGTAAGAATCATGTACTTCTGCAGGTATCTGGAACAGGCTTACAATGTAAGGATGGTTTCAAAGCAGTGAAAATGATATGTGAGTGGTACTTAGCTTTGTCTTCATGAGAAAGGAAGTCAACAGTAGAAAGTAGAACAGTGCCTTTAGCTTTTTGTGACTTGAAACCACCATCCCATTGCTTACTCTATTTTCAAACTTATTAAAAATTAAGTTTCAATTTATATAGAGTAAAATCAATAGGTCTTTGGTGTGCATTTCAATCAATGTTGACAAGTGCATATGTAATCCACAAACACTATGAAGTTATAAAACATTCCCATTACTCAAGAAAATTCTCCAATGCTCCTTTTCAGTCAATCTCCTCTATTTTAATTTCTGCCAATCGTGATTGGTGTTTCCTAGACCAGAACTTCATATAAATATCTAGCTTCTTTCATTCAATATAATGTTTATAATTATGTTACTTATGTTACCTTTGTTACTAATGCTCCATTGTAATCCATAATATCCCATGTAACTATAGCTTTTTTGCCACAGTCTGGATGGGCATCTATTAGTTGAAAGACTTAAACTAAGCATAACCCCCCCAAAGAAAAGAAACACTGTCCAATTATTGTCAGGTCCTGGACATCGGGGTGGAGCAAGGGGTAGGATTTCAAAAGATAGTTAAGGCCGTCTGCAAAAAATTTTATCCACTTTAAATTCTTCACTTTACCTTGCCTGAGAGTTCCCTATTAGAAAACTTAGAGAGCTTAAACATTATGATTGAGATTGTGCCAATTCCTTATAATTTTGTTTCACACTTTAGATTTTTGTTTCAAAATACTTCTTTTTTCTTTTTCTTTTACTATAGGCTTTGCACTTATGGGAGGACACCCTTGCTTTCTTACCAAGCAAGATATTCATTTGGGTGTGAATGAAAGTCTCACGGACACAGCTCGGTTTGTAAATCTTTTCTTCTCTCTAAAGTTTATTTCAGAATCTGGTGGATGAATTTCAGAAAGAAAGCATGATTTAAATAACAATTTTCCTTCTCAGATTCCTATGTGTTGTTCTCTAGTTTACATATTTTTGTTGTTGTTTTGAACCAAGGATCAAATTCATGATCTCATGCTTGACAGGCAGGCACTTATGCCGCTGAGTTATATCCCGGCCCTCCATTTTCCATCTTTATCTGATGTTTGAAATGCCTCCTTCCTATCCTTCAGCCAACTTTCATAGGTTAAGGTCATTTTTTTTTCTTACCAAATTTTTAAAAGCATCTGAGAAGAAAATTTCAAAGTTAGTATGACTCAGAAATTATCAAACATGACTTCCATTTAGTAGTTAAGAAAATAGAGGTCCAAGAAAATTCACATGTTCAATGACTTATAATTAGTTCATATCCGAGTAGGCAATGATGTGAATAATTAGTGTTTGTTGAACGTTTATTGCATATCAAGTATTGTTCTAACTCAATCACTACAATAACCTAAACAGGTTGGCATAAAGAGAAGAAACAACCTAATTAGAAATATAGTAGCTGTTGTAACACAAAATCTCAAATGTCAGTGTCTTAACATAGTGCAGATATTCCTGTCTGGTAAGAGAGCTGGGCAAATTCTGCAGTCATTCAGGAAATTTGGCTGATAGTAGGTCTGCCATCTTCAACATGTGGCTTCCAGTGTCACTATGGATGTTAACATCCAGCCAGAACCTAGGAAAAGAAAAGCATGAAGAAGATATAATTGATTCAAAGCCACCTTAACAGGGAGGTGATGCAATCATTCCTATTCATATTCCATTGGCACATATTAGTAACTCACTCTCATCAAAATGAAAGGTTTTGCCTTTATAATGAAAGATAGAAAATAGGCCTTCTGACTCTTCAAGCACTGCTCTATCCACTACAGCCTGTATAGTTAAGAATCTAGGGTAAATGTCTTTGTTAAATATTTTTTTTCTTTTTCCCTCAGAAAAGATAATTTTTTAAAAAATATGTTCTGTAAGTAATTCTGTACAAGTGCTGTATGCTTATTATGGCAACTACTCTAGTATATATTAAAGAATTCACCTTATTTGACTTGCTAAAATGATTTCAAATAACTAACATTTAAACCTCTAAGTTGTTTTATTTTGGATGTGAGAATGACAGTATTAAGAACTGGTCTGATTATCTTCTGAATGCTATGAACAGCAAAAATAAATGAACACAAATACATTTTTGCTTGAAATATGCTCTCACTGACTGAGGTTATATTCACATAATATCTGCTTCTACAAAAATGAATCATACTTTATTCCAAAGCAAATATCAAAAGCAAGTTGAGGGATGAAGCTAGAGAAATTTCAGTGGTGCTCCTTCATATAGGATCAGTCGAACTATTTTAACTAAGTCATGTGTGAACCAGTGGTTGGAAACATACCCAGCTGAAGGAACAATTGAGCATTCAAAGAAAAGTTGAGCAGTGCAGACTGGCAACCAGAGTGAGGTCAGGGCCCATAAACCAGTAGAGTAGACAGGATCCCAAAAGAAAGAGACAAATAAACAACCATGGATTGAAAGCTGAGGATGAGCATAAATATACTGTTTTGTATAATTGCTCTCCATGCAATTCTCATTGAAAGAGCCCTACATAAAACCTGCTAAAAACAATCTACTCATAAGTTCTAACATAATTGTGACCATAAAATTAGTTTCATTGTTACTGGAGTATATGAATCCACTAAACTGGATCCATATAATTCTTTGTGACCGCTTTGTTTTATCCAAAATAAAATAATAGTTACTCCCTAAGAATGTCTACTATAGATGATTTATGTTACTGTTTCTAAATTTTGGTAAAATTCTTACAGATTAAATATTATTGGACCAGTTTTATAGATGAGCAAACCATGGCTCAGAGAAATAAGGAACTCAAAAGTTAAGTCAGGATTTAAATCATGCTGCCTTTTTTGATTTTTCTATTTAGCTCATAAGAAGAGCAGTGAAAAACATTGACTTTCATGTGAGCAAGTCCTCAAGACTAACTTGAGGTGGTTCACTAGGGGGTTTCACAGGGCTCAACGAAGTCACACTTGTGGTTATGGTTTATCATAACAAAAAGATACCAATCCTAATCAGGAAGGGAGAAAGACACATGTGAAGTCCAGGATATTTGAGTTCAGCCTGGGCAAAACAGCAGTTTAGTAAGAACCTGTCTCAGAATAAAAGAAATGAAAAACAGTGTAGGGTGGTGGTAACTAGGAATGTAACTCATTGTGCCCTTGCTCAATTCCCCAGTGTAAAAAAAATAGTTCAGGGGAAACCAGATTCAAACTTGCACGACTCTTCCCCTAGTGGTACCTCATAGGACACACTTGATTCCTTTAGTGATTAGTTATGACAACACACATGAAATGTTGCCAACAAAGAAAGTTGATAAGTGACTCAGCACCTCTGGTTTTTATTGGGGCTGTGACATTGACACCCTCTGCCCAGCATGTATTCAAAATTCAGATCTCCAAAAGGAAATCAGATATTTACTTTAAGCCAGACAGTTCCTTAAAACATTAGGCAGAGTGAACCATTCTTACCAGGCATGGGAATGGTGGAAACTTCCTAAATTGAAGAGTTTTCAAAGGATAGCAGTCAGACCTACTATGTTAGTGCTTTAGACAGGCAAATTAGAACAGTTGTTTTCTAATGTCAGTTCAGTCACTTATTTACCTAATAGTGAGCATCGTAGATAGACATTTCTCTGGGATCTTCATTTGCTTTTCTATAAAATGAATTAATTATGATCTCTATATATTCCAAAATGCATGTACAATATTAGACATAAAAGGGTGGTCCTTATCCAAAAGTACGTCCCTAGGTAAACTACATATGGACAAGAACAAAGTAACTCTGACTAAGGCAGGTAAAGAGATTAATTCCAGGGGCTCTAAAACTTAGTTTGGAAATTATGTTGGCAAACTTGTTAAAATATAGAATCCTGGGCCCGATGCTCAGAAATGCTAATTCTCCAGTTACATTTCACATGGTGTGTATCTACAATTTTTTAATGATTTTTATTTTAAAGAAGAAAAAACAAAACCATTAAGAAACAAACAATTAAAAACAATTAAAAAAGCAAAATGACAACAACAACAAACAATGGTGGTATAGGATTTCAAAACAAGATGATAGGAATTTGACAATGGTGATTATATTGCACATTGTTATCCCCAAAGTGATTGCTCAGGCTACCAGATACAGGTATAAAAGACTGACCAAACAATGTAATTTCCCTTTGAGCAGTTTCTTTCCCTTTTACTATATCTACTGTAACTTTTGAATCTTATTTTGGTTTCGTAAACTAGCAAGACAATATGGTATTTATACATGCACATATGAGTGTGTTTTATCTCACTTGTGAGCATGGTTTCTAGTTACATCCATTTACCTACAAAAGCCTTTAGTTTATCATTTTTGTGGCTGAGTAGTACTCCATTATGTAAATATACCACATCTTTTTTATCCATACCTGAGTTGATGGGCATTTGGATTTTATCCAAGATTTAGCTATTACAAATTGTGCAGGTATAAACATGGGTGCACATGTATTGCTGTAATATGCTGGTTTCAATTCTTCTGAGAAAATACCCTGAAGACAAATAGCTGGGAACCTCTAATGCTAGTGCTTTGAGGAATCTCCATACTGATTTCCATAGTGGTTGTACCAGTCTAAACTCACACTAACAATGGATAAGGGTTCCTTTCTCCCCAAAACCCTGCCAGCATTTGTTGCTGGTTAATTTCTTGATGTTAGCCATTCTTTCTGGAGTGAGATGATAATCTCATTGTTGTTATAATTTGCATTTCTTGAATGACCAGTGATGTTGAACATTTTTTCACATATTTATTTACCATTTGTATTTCTTCATCTGAGAATTGTATATTCATGTCAAATACTCATTTTTGGATTGGGTCTTTAAATTTAGGGGGATTGATTTTTTTAACTCTTTATACATTCTAGATAAAAGCCTTTTATCTGAGGCATATTTGACAAAGTTATTTTCCCAATATGTGAGTTTTCTTTTCACTTTGTTGGTGATTTTTTCCATGTGCAAAAATTTGAATAACATGAGATCCCAGTGTTTGATTCTTTGAAGTCCTTCCCATGCAGTCTGGCTTTCATTCATTAACTTTCAGCCTACCCCTATGTCCTCAAGAGGTCCACCTACTTTGTAGTGTTTCTGTCCTAATATTTAGATCTTTGTTCTTTTTGACTTAAATTTACTGCATGGTGATAGGCATGGTTCTAGTTTAAGTCTTCAGCATATAGAAAACCAGTTTGTCCAACACCACTTATTAAATGGGCTGTTTTTCATCCAGTGAACATGTTGGGCCCCTTTGTCAAAGGTAAGGTGGCTTAGTGTGTTTGTAGATGTGTTTGTATCTTCTGTTCTGTTCCATTGATCCTGAGGTCTTTTTTTTTTACCAGTAACAGGCTGATTTTATTACACCAGCTTTTTCATATAATATCAAGTCTGAGATTGTAATGCCTCTTGCCTTGCCTTTGTTGCACAGGATTTCCTTTACCATTCTAGGTCTCTTTTGGTTCCACATTAAATTTAGGAAAGTTTTCTCTAAATCTGTGAAGTATGTTAATGATACTTTGATCAGGATTGCATTAAATATGTATAACAGTTTTGAAAGTATGGCCATTTTTACAATATTGGTTCTTCCTACCCATGTGCAAGGTATTTACTGAATTCCTCTTAAATTTCTTTTCTCAGAGTACTGTAATTTTCAATGTATAAATCGTTTGCTTCCTTTGTTAGATTGATTTCTAAGTATTTAATTTTATTGTGAAGATTGTGGTTTTTGTAATTTCTCAGTGAGTTTGTTGTTCGTGTACTGGAATGCTATTGACTTTTGAGTATTGACTTTGTACCCAGCTATGCTGCTGAATTTGCTTACTGATTCTAGATGTCTATTGGTGGAGTTTTGCGGGTCTTCTATGTAGAGAATCATGTCTTTGGTAAATAATGATAATTTAACTTCTTCATTTCCTATCCTTATTACTTTTATTTGTCTTTCTTGTCTAATTGCTCTGGCTATTGTTTCCAGAATTATATTGAACAAGAGTGGTGATAGTGGAGAACCTTGTCTTATTTCTGATTTTAGAGTGAAAGATTTCAGTTTTTGACCTTCTAGTATGATGTTAGCTGTTGGTTTGTCATAGATGGCTTTTATCAGATTGAGGTAAAGACCATCTATTCCAATTTTCTCTAGGGTTTTTACCATGGACGAGTGTTGGACTTTATCGAAAGCTTTTTGAGATCTATTGAGATGATCATGTGATTTGTGTCTTACATTCTGTTAATATGGTGTATTACATATATTGATTTTCATATGTTGAACCATCCTGAATTCCTGTGATGAATCCCACTTGGTCATGGTGCATAATTTTCTTGATGATTTTATGCATTCTGTTTGCTAGTATTTTGTTAAGAATTTTACATATATGTTCATTAGAGACTTTGGTCTGTAATTGTTTTATTTGGTTGGCTCTTTCTTTGGTTTTGGTATCAGGTTAACATTTGTCTTCCAGAATTAGTTAGGGAGAATTGATTCCTTTTCAATTTCATTAAAGAATTTGAGGAGTATTGGTACTAAATAATCTCTAAATTTCTTGTAGAATTCAGCTGTGGACCCATCAGAACCTGGGCTTATTTTTTTTTTGATAGTAAGTTTTGAATTATGTTTTCAATTTCATTAACTGATATTGGGTTATTCAGAAGTTAGATCTTCTTGATTCATCTTTGGTAATTCATGTTTCTTGGAATCTTAGGAATCTGTCCATTTCTTCTGTGTTTTTGATCCTATGAGAGTAAAGGTTGTCAAAGTAGATACTGATGATCTGTATTTCTACAGGATGTGTAGTGATTTTATCCTTTTCATTCTTTATTACATGAATTTGAATTTTTTCTTTCCTTGGTTGGCTAGGGGTTTATCAATTTTATTCTTTCAAATAACCAACTTTTTGATTCATTAATTCTTTGTATTTTTCTCTTAGTCTCAATTGTGTTAATTTGTGCTCTGAGCTTTATAATGTCCTCTCTTCATTGGGTTTTGGGGTTGACTTGTTCTTCTTATACTAAAAGTTTGAGGTACAGCATTATGTTGTTTATTTATGTCCATTCTGTTTTCCTGATATGAGAATTCACTACTGTAAATTTTCCAGTGAGGATTGCTTTCATTGCATCCCATGGGTTCCAGTAAGTTTTATTTGCATTTTTGTTTAATTGTATATAATGTTCAATTTCTTCTTTAATTTTCTCTGTGACCCATTTGTTGTTCAGTGGGGTTCTATTAAATTAGCATATTTTTAAGGAGCTTTTGTATATTTTGTCATTAATATCTAATTTCATTGCAGGGTGTGCAGATAATATACATGGTATAATTTCAATTCCTTTGCATTTATTTTACCATTTTATATGGACAAGAATATGGTCCATTTTAGAGGACATTCCATGTGCAGTTCAGAAGAATGTGTGTTCTCACATTGTTGGGTGGAACACTCTCTACATGTCTACTAAGTCCATTGTTCACAAGGTTGATTCAGTTCTATTATTTCTTTGCTATGTTTTTCTAGTTTATCTGTCTCTTTGTGACAATGTGGTATTAAGTTTCCCCATTATTATTTTATTATTGATTATTTGATTTCTCTTGTCTATTAAGATTTGTCTTACATAGTTGGGTACCCCCATATTTGGTGCATATATATTTATTATTTTAATCACTTTGTCTGAAAGTTTTCCCCTAACCAGTATATAGTGACCTTCTTTACCTCTTTTGATCATTTTTTTAATTTCATATTGTCTGCAAACAGAATAGCTAGCCCTGCTTTTTTCTGGGTTCCTATCTCATGGAGTATTGTTTTACATCCTTTGACTTTCAGTCTCTGAATTTCCTTTTTAGTTAAATGTGTTTCTTGTATATAGCATATTGTTGGATTTTGTTTCTTGATCCAGTCTGCTAGTCTGTTTCTTTTGATTCGTGAATTGAAGGTATTTATCTTTATAGTTGTAGATGATGGGTGTTGGCTTATCTTTGTCATATTTTCTTTCTGTTATTGGTTCTTTACCTTTCCCCTCTGTTTCATTGCTTGTCTTGCTTGTTGGTTTTTTTCTGTTGCTGGCCTTGGAATTGTGGTCAGTTTTATCTCTTTCTAAAATGTCTTCCAGTACTCTTTGTAAGGTTGGTTGGGTGGTCATGAAGTTTTCAGTTGCTTTTTGTCATGGAAGTATCTTATTTCTCCATTGATTTTGAAATATAGTTTTTCAGGGTTCATCAGTCTGGGTTGGAATTTGTTTTCTTTCAGGACTTGAAATACTTCACTCCATGCTCTTCTTGATGGCTTATGTTGAGAAGTCTATTGTGATTCTGAAATGTTTTCTTTATAGATGATCTGTTTCTTTTTTTCTACCAGTTTTTAATATTCTCTTATTATGCTGAAATGTATGGATCTTGATTATTATATTTTGAGGTATAGATTTATTTTGGTTATGGCTTTTGGAATCCTATATGGCTTGCTTATCTGTATATCAGGTTCTTTTCCCATTTGGAAAATTTTCTGGTATTACATCTGCAAAAAGTCTTTTTATGTCTCTTGTGTTGTCTCCTTTTTCTTTGAAAACTCTCAGCCTTATATTGTTTCTCTGTGCATCATCTTGCAACTGTTCAATTGTTATTTCCTGATTACTTGTTATTTTTATGAAATCTTTCCTCTCAAGATCACTAGATACAATCCTATCTTCAAATTCTGAGAGTCTGTCTTTGATTTTATTTATGTGGCTTTGCCAGCTTTCAGTAGAATTTTGTTATTTCCTGGATATCTCCTTGAATCTATTTTATGTATTATAATTGCTTTCTGTATTGTTCATTCAAGGTGTCCATCATTTCCTATGCTATTTTTTATCTATGTCTTCTTTGGATATACCCACCAATTCTTTCATTATATTTAGCATTTCTGTTTTTATCTGAGAGATTATTTCTAATCTGATTTCCTGGAGAGCTTCCTGGAGTTGTTTCGTTACTTCCATTGCTGTTCTTTTCAGAAATTTCAGGTATCTGATTTCCAAATTCATCTTTGTCTATGTCTCTTGTACATGATCTGGATGGGCTAGAAGTTTGAGATTATATTTTTTTTTCTTTCATTTTGGAATTTTCCTGTGTTCCTATGAATAATCCAGATATCAAATCCTAGTTGCTTCTTGTGCTGGAATCCCATCTGGCAGTGGGCCTCCCTGAGGGTTTAAGGATGTCTGTGGTTCTTTGGGCCCAGACTCCTGGTCTCTGTGGGCTTCAGAGACAGTTCATGAGTGTGAGTGAGCCACTGGGTGCAGTTTTCTAATCCCTGAGGGATTTACTGTGGGTCCAGATGACTATGGGATGCTGGAAGCAGACCCAGTCCCTGAGTGCTTCATTGAGGGTTCCTGGATGACTGCAGGATGCTGGGCATGGTCTCTCAGTCCCTGTGTGTCTCATGGAGGGTTCCTGGATGACTATGGGTCACAGAGCACAGATTCTTGGCCCTTATGGGCTTCAAAGATGATTCCCAGGTGTGGGTGGGTCACTGTGGTGCAGATGCAGATTCCCAGTCATCATGGTCCTCATTGAGAGTTCCTAGATGATTGTGTGTTGTTGAGTATGGACTCCCAGTCCTCATGGGCCTCAGAGATAGTTCCTGGTTGAGGGGATGGTTCTGGGAGCAGCTTCCAAGTCCCCACAAGCCTCACACTTGCCCTGGTGTCAGAGAATAACTGTAAAAAATGATTCTTCCAGGGTCATACTCTTAGGTAGGCAAAGAAACCATGTGAACCAGTACTCAGGGACCCATCTCTTACAACCTTAAGTTGACTCAATTGAGTGTCTACATTTTCATGAGCTTTCCCAGTGATTCTGATGCAAGGGTAGCTGGACCACACTTTGAGAGACCAGTTTGGGAGATGTAGGCAATCTGGGCTGTTGTGTTCTGAATCTAGGCTAGTAAAGTAATGGTAAAGATCATTTCTATAGTTTTATGATAACTTATTTTAAAGGTTGGATAAATAATTGAAGTAAAATGATCCAAGATTTGTTACTCTCATAGCACACGTGAGTGTGTGTGTGTGTGTGTGTGTGCGTGTGCACATGTGTGTGCATGTATGCGCGCAGAATCAGGAAACTGAAACTAGCCTCTGATTCAAAATAAAAGAATAGATTAGGTATTGAACATATTACACTAATGTCTGACCTTCCGAATGTAAATGTCTACAAGTCATTGAAATAAAAGTTCTTGGGTAAGATTGTGAGCTAAAGAAGTATAAGTGTATATAAGCTCAGTGGTTTAAGAAAGAAAGATCTACAGTCTCCTTGTGGGAGAATTGCAGAAAGCTGTATCTGGAAGACAGATGCAATTATGATAAAAGGAAACTAATGATAGTATAATATTATAGGAGGATGGGTTGGGATGGAGCATATGAGAAAAGGGGATAAGTGTAGCTACTTGGAAAATTGGACTTTCTTCTCAGTAGACCATTACTGTATAATCTGTCAAAATGTTAGAGAACATATGCTGAAACTCAGAAATTCAATAAACCGAAATTGAATGAGACAAGAGAAATCCACTGCCTTCCATAGAAATAATTGAATGGGAGAAGTAAAGCAATGAATCTTAATGACACCTTCCCTACAATAGGTTCTGAACAACTCTTAGCAATTGCCTCCTTTGCTTTTTGTACAAGTAAAACTTTTAAGATGCAAAGGTGATGTTTAAATGACAGCATTTGCCCTTTCAAATCAAGAGAATAGTGTGCACTTGACACTGATTGATGGTGTTTCTTTTTCAATCTACCTGTCTGGCTGTTTGAGAGACCTGATAGAAAAAAATGTGCCTGTGCATTTGTGCAAAAAGAAACAGGGAATTTAGTGAATGCAGCAATAGAAAGGAAAAGAAGTAATAAAAAGCAAAACTAGGCAAATCTTTTTAAAGCTGTTAAATGCAATTTTAAAAGCATGGCTTATTTTTATAAAAGATTTAATTATTTACTCATTCAAAAATATTTATAGAATGACTAGTTTGTCTTCCAGGCATTGTTTAGCACTAAGAATAAAATGTTGATCAAGTAAAATAAGATCCTTGTTGGAATGAAAGCACATTCTAGAGTGAGAAGGCTTTTATAAACAAGTAAATAAAGATTTCATAGGACAACAGGTTGAAATAAGCGATACGATGAAGCAGATTGATTTGTCAGTTGGGTAGAGCCTAGCTTAGATTGGGTGGCTAGGAAAAGCCTCTCTGAAGAGGTGGCAGTCAAGTTAAGAACTCAATGAAAAGCCAAAGTCAAGCATGAAAAGCTGTGGGAAGAGCACCACAACAAGCTGGATATACTCAGAGACAGAAGAGCTAGCAATATTCTAAAATCTGCAAATAAACATATCTTAAATCTGAAAATTACTATGTGTACACATATAAAAAATACAAACATATAATACGTACATACAATAGATACAAATATAGACATATATCTTTGTATGTTTGTCTTCAGTCTTGTCCACCAAAGGAAGGAAAAATAAAATTCGATAATGGAATTTAAAAAAGCTAAATACTAAATAAAACCTAAACCTCTAGGTATTAAAAAATGTACAGAAGATGTCTAGAACTTATTCATTCACCTTTTTTTCATCTTCTATTTCTTTTATTTTTATTTTATTTTACTTTAAAGAGAATAAAACAAAACAGAACAGAACAAAGCAGGTCAGAACAATGCAAACAACACAGACTTCAAAACAAAACAACAGAAAACCAATAGTGGCTTCCACAATGTCTCTTGTTTTCTTTGACATAGTTGTGCATACCTTCACACACAATAAATTCAAACAAAACAAAATAGTATCAAGCCAATCAAAACAAAAGAATGAAAGCATTACAGGCCTTAAAAACCAGGCAATAGGAAATCAACAATGGCTACTATAATGTCTGTTGTTTTCCTCAAAATAACTGTCCATACCTTCACACCCATTGAAATCAAATAATAGAAAACAGACTAAAACCAATCAAAACAAAGAATAAAAGCATTATTGGACTTCAAAACAAGATGATAGGAAATCAGCAATGGCTACTATAATGTCTTATTTTTTTCAGAGTAGCTGTTCATACCATCACACATAATAAAATCAATTCTTCTAACCTCTTTAGGAGAACTTTTAGGCATGTATAAGCCTATAAATGTATATCTGTCTTTTTCTATTTTCTTTTTTATTTAAAAAAAGAAAGAAAGGAAAATTTTAAAAAACTAAATAGAAAAAAGAGAAAAAAGTAAAATGATACAGAATTCAAAAAAAGTAACATCATAAAATCTCTAGTTGATACATTGCATATTGTCATACTAAAAATAGTTGTTAAAGTTACAAAATCAAAGCATCAAAAGAGGCTAGACACTCAAACATTGACAGTGCAAGCCCTTCTGTTCAGTGATCTAACAGAAATTTAGTAATATGATCATCTATCTTACACACTATACATACAGTTGTATCCTTTAGAGCACTTTCCTTCCTTCTCACTTTTACAATATCTATTATCCTTTTTGGATCCCATTATTCTGTCAGTTTTTATTATTTTTTACACTAGAGAGACAATGTGATGTTTACTAATGTGAGTCTTTTTTATTTCACTAAAGAGGATATTCTCAAATTGCCTCCATTTACCTATAAAAGCCTCAAGATCATCCTTTTTATAGCTCAGTAATATTCCATTGTATAAAAATACCACATCTTTTTCATCCA
>PVJX010009948.1:15177-59023 GCA_004027295.1 Dolichotis patagonum
GGATTGAAATCATGACCTCACGCTTGCCAGGCAGGCGCTTAAGCCGCTGAGCTAAATCCCCAGCCCTTTTGGATTGCTTTCTAAAGTGGTTGCACCAGTCTGCACTCCCACCAACAGTGGAGCAGTGTTCCTTTTTCCCGCATCCTCACCAACATTTGTTATCAGTTGTTTTCTTGATGGCAGCCATTCTTTCTGGTGTGAGATGAAATCTCAATACTGTTTTAATTTGTATTTCTCTAATCACCAGTTATGGTGAACATTTCTTCATGTATTTATTTGCCATTTGTATATTGTCATCTGAGAAATGTGTGTTCATCTCAGATGCCCATTTTTGGAGAGGGTCTTTGAATTTGGGGGCTTGATGTTTTTCAATTCTTTATATGGTCTGGATATAAGTCCTCTGTCTGAGCGGTGGGTGGCTAAAATTGTTTCCCATACTGTGGGTTTTCTTTTCACTTTGTTGGTGTTTTTTTTGAAGTGCAAAAACTTTTTCATAATATGAGATCTCAGTTGTTGATTCTTTGAAGTATTTCCCGTGCAGTCTGTGTTTTGTTCATGAATTCTCTGCCTACTCTTATGTCTCCAAGATGTCTAACTGCCTTGTCCTCCAGAAGATTTAGTGTTTCTGTTGTAATATTTAAATCCTTGATCCATTTTGACTTTAGTTTAATGTATGGTGATAGGCATGGGTCCCTTTTCAGTGTTTGGCATGTGGAAAGCCAATTTTTCCAACACCATTTATTAAAGAGGCTATCTTACTTCCAGTGACCATGTTTAGCCCCTTTGTCAAATATAAGGTGGCTGAGTGTCTTTGTAGTAGTTTTTGCAACTTCTAATCTATTCCATTGATCCTTGAGTCTATTTCTTTGCCAGTACCATGCTGATTTTATGATTGTGGCTTTGTAGTATAGTTTCAAGTCAAGAATTGAGATGCCTCCTGCTTTGCCTTGGTTGGCCAGAATTGCCTTTGCTATTGTAGGTTTCTTCTGTTTCCAGATGAATTTTAGGAATATTTTCCCTAGATTTGTAAGTTATGTTAATTGTATTTTGATTGGGATTGCATTGAATTTGTATAGCAGTTTTGGGAGTATGTCCGTTGTCACAATGTTGATGCTTCCTAACCAAGAGCAAGAAATATCCTTCCTTTTCTAATATCCTCTTCAATCTCATTTTTTAGAGTAGTATAATTTTCAGCATATAGGTCTTTTACAGTCTTGGTTTGGTTGATTCCTAAATATTTCATTTTTTAGATGCTATTGTGAAAGGCAATATTTCCCTAATTTCTCTGTCAGTGAGTTTTTGTTTTTGTACATAAATGCTACTGATTTTCGAGTGCTGACTTTATATCCAGCTACACTGTTGAATTTGTTTATTACCTCTAATAGTCTTTTAATGGAATTTTTGGGGTCTTCTTTGTAGAGTATCATGTCATCTGCAAATAATGATAATTTAACTTCTTCTTTTCCTATTTTTATTCCTTTTATTTCTCCCTCTTGTCTGATTACTCTGGCTAGTATTTCCAGAACTATATGGAACAGGAGTGGTGATAGTGTACATCCTTGTCTTGTTCCTGATTTTAGAATGAAGGCTTTCAGTTTTTGCCCATTTAGTATAATGTTGGCTGTTTGTTTGTTATAAATGGCCTTTATGATATTGAGGTAGACACCATCTATTCCAAGTTTCTGTAGGGTTTTTATCATGAACAAGTGAGTGTTGGACTTTATCAAATGCTTTTTCTGGATCTATCGAGATGATCATGTGATTTTTATTTTTGGCTCTGTTGATGTGGTGTATTATATTTATTGATTTGCATATGTTGAACCATCCCTACATTCCTGGAATGACTCCGACTTGGTCATGATGTGTAATCTTCTTGATGACTTGCTGCATTTTATTTGCCAGTATTTTATTGAGAATCTTTGCATCAATGTTCATTAGTGAGATCGGTGTATAGTTCTCCCTTTTGGTTGTGTCTTTCTATGTTTTTGGTATCAGAGTGATACTTGCCTCCAAGAATGAGTTAGGGAGGACTGCTTCTTTATCAATTTCGTTGAAGAGTTTAATGAATATTGGCATTAAATCTTCTCTAAATTTCCTATAGAATTCAACTGTGAATCCATCAGGACTTGAGCTTTTCTTTGTTGGTAAGTTTTTAAATTATGTTTTCAATTTCAGTAGCTGATATTGGGTTATTCAAAATTGTTATATCTTCATGATTGAGCTTTGGTAGTTCCTATGTTTCTAGAAATCTATCCATTTCTTCTTTATTTACCACCCTAGTGAGTAGAGATTTTCAAAGTAGGTTTTCAACATCTTTTGAGTTTCCTTGGGATCTGTAGTAATTTCCTTCTTTTCAGTCCTTATTGTGTGGATTTGAGTTTTTCTTTCTTTTTATTGATAAGGTTGGCCAGAATTTATCAATTTTGTTTATTTTCTCAAAAAACCAGCTCTTTGATTCATTAATTCTTTGGGTTTTTTTTTTGTTTCAATTGCATCTATTTCTACTCAAATCTTTAAAATTTCCTCTCTTCTATGAGTTTTGGGATTGACTTGCTCATCCTTTTCTAAAAGCTTGAGATGTAGCATTAGGTTATTTATTTTGTGTTCATTCCATTTTCTTGGTGTGACTGTTTATTATTATATATTTCTCTCTTAGGACTGCTTTCATTGCATCCCATAACTTATGGTATTTTGTATCTGCATTTTCATTGTATTGTAGGTATTGTTTTATTTCTTCTTTAATTTCATCTAAGTAACCCACTGGTTATTAAGAAGGTTGTGATTTAATTTCCATGTATTTATGCAGATTTTTCAGTTTTTTGCCATTGATTTCCTATGTTAGTGTGTTATGGTCAGATATTATTCCTGGGATAATTTTGCTCCCTTTGCATTTAGTTAAGAATGATTTATGGGTTAATACATGGTCTATTTTGGAGAATGTCCCATGTGCAGCTGAGAAGAATGTATATTCTGATGTGGTTGGGCGGAACACTCTGTAAAGATCCACTAAGTCTGTTCACTCACAGGTATGATTGAGTTCTGTTATTTGTTCACTGACTTTTTGTCTAGTTGATCTATCTGTTGTGACAGTGGGATGTTACAGTCTACTGTTACAATTGTATTCTTGTGGGTTTTTCATGTCCATTAGTGTTTGTCTTATATAGTTGTGTGATCCTGTATTTGTTGCATATATATTTATAATTGTTAGGTCTTCCTCTATGTAGTTTTCCACTTACAAGTTTGTAGTGGCCTTCTTTATCTCTGTTAATCATTTCAGGTTTGAAGTTCACTTTGTCTACAAACAGAATATCTACCCCTGGTTTTTTCCGGATTCCTGTTGCATGGAGTACTGTTTTCCATCTTTTGACTTTTAATCTGTGAGTTTCTTTTTTGAGTCATATGTGTTTCTTGTATACAGCATATTGTGGGATCATGTTTCTTTCTTTTTTTTATTTTGAAGCTAGTAGAAATACAACAGAGCAAGACAAAACAAGGCCAATTGAGACAGTGCAGTGAAATTGGTGCAGAACTTCACAGCAGGTTACCAGAATAACAGAAATAGGTATCACAGTATATCTCATTATCTTCACAATAGTTGTCTAGCAAATTAGGCACAGCAAAATCAAACCAAAGACAGAACATTATAAAACCAATCGAAAGAGAATATTGAATAAAGTAATTAATCGTAATGAAACAAAACAGTGAAAACAACATTTGCTTTCAAACAGAAGTTAGAGGAGATCCCCCATATTTGCTATATAGCATATAGTCATCCTCCCAAGAGATACTCAGACCTCTGTCCCCAGTTGCTAATGGGGGAGGTTAGGATATTTGATTCCAAGCCTGCACACCTGTAGGCTCACAGGAGACCCTACTGTGTCTCCTCCTGGTTCATGCTAGAGGAAGGCACTTACCAAGAAGGCGGGCAAATTGCTTCTTTTTGTAGCCACCTGGGTTCCACCATGGCCTTGGCTAGATCTTGGGGGCTGCTGACTGGTTCTCTTCCTGGCTCAAGCTGGAGGAAGGTGCTTACCAAGAGGGTGGGCAAGTTGCTTCTTTGTGCAGCTATCTGGGTTCCACCATAGCTGTGACCGGATCTTGGGGGCCGCTGACTGGTTCTCCTCTAGATCATGTTTCTTGATCCATTCTGTCAACCTATCTATTTTGATAGGTGAATTGAGCCCATTTACATTTATAGATTTCACTGATACGTACTGGCTTGACTCTGCCATGTTGTATTCCTGTTGTTGATCTCCTGCTTTTCTCCCTTGTTTAATTTCTTGTTCAGCCTGGTGGTTTCTTTCTGCTGTTTTTCTGGAGATTGTGGTCATTTTTATCTCTATCTAGCATGTCTTTCAGTACTCTCTCTAGGGTTGGTTTGGTGGACATGAATTTCTACAGTTGTTCTTTGTCATGGAAGTATCTTGTTTCTCTATTAAATTTGAAAGACAGTTTTGCTGGGTACATCAATCTGAGTTGAAAGTTTTTTTATTTAGGGCTTGAAACACTTCACTCCAAGCTTGTCTTAACCTGAAGGTTTGTGCTGAAAAGTCTCCCATGATTCTAATAGGCTTTCCTTGATAGGGGAGTTGTGTCTTTTCTCTAACAGCTTTTAGTATTCTGTTTTTATACTGTATGTCAAGGATCTTAATTAATACATGTCTGGGTATAGATTTATGTTGGTTGTGACTTTGGCATTCTGTATCTCTCACTTATTTGTATATTAGATTTTTTCCCCATATTTGGGAAATTGTCTGCTATTACTTCTGTGAATATTTTAGTTATGTCATTTGCATTGACTCCTACAGCTTCACTGATACCTGTTAGTCTTACATTGTTTCTCTTGGCATTATCTTGAATCTGCTGAATTGTTATTTGATGGTGCTTTGTTGTTTTTATATGTTCTACCCTTTCATGATTGGTATCTGGGATCTTGTCCTCAAGGTCTGAAATTCTATCCTCAGCTTCATTTAAATGGTTTTGCCAGATTTCATCAGAATTTTTTGTTTCTTGGATATCTCTTTTGTTTCATGGATTGTACTTGTTTTCTACATTGTTCATTGAAAGTTTCAATCAATTTCCCATGCCTCTATATTTTTTAATCTATTTCTTCTCTAGCTATGTTGAGTGACTCATTTACTAAGGTTGTTATTACTGTCTTTATATAAGACATTATTTCCAATTTGAGTTCCGCTATAGCCTCATGGATTTTTCTTTGCTTCATTTACTATCTTTTCAGAGATTTCTGGTGTATGACATTTAAAGTCCTCTATTTCAATGTCGCCTATACTTGCTCCTGTTGGACTAAATGTTTGAGATTGCATTTTGCCTTTTCGTCTGTCATTTTCACATTTTGGGTAAATATTTGGTCTTTTAATCCCAACAGTCCAACTGTCCATAGTGTGAATTTTAGGGTCCTACTGTGTGGTTGATGTTTGTCCAATTGCTGCATATAACAATGAAGAGGAGAGCCAGTCACCTGAATTTCTCCTACAGGGCCTGTTGGGTGAGTCCTATATTCTTCCTGGGCTAACTAGCCTAGAAGTATTCATGTTGGTCAACTCTTTGTTCCTGCTGTTGCTATGTCCTCAGGTTGTTGCAGGGCACCAGAACACCCTGTGTATAGTGCTTGTATCAGTTTCATTTTCTCCAAGTTGGGGGAGGCCTTATTGGCACCCTCCTCAACCTGTCTGATGTTCTCTCTGTGGAGGAGGGGATTACCCACTCTTTTGCCAGTTTCGCCAAGGTCTTACCATTGGAGCGAGCTTCTCTTCTGCTCCTACTTACCCACTGCAGGCCTCTATTTTAGGGGCAGACTTTCCATACTTACTGGTGCCTGCTGAGGTCTTCTGTTTGATTGAGGGGTTCCTGAGTCTCCCATAGAGCCAGCACAGTAATCTGCTATAGTCCAAGGTTCTGGGAGAATGGGCTGGATCCAAAGATCAACCTCAGTACTAGGTCCAGAATTTGGGGTGGTTCCCCAAGGGGTGGGCCCACTGTGGCTGTCTGGAGTCCCAGGCCTGCTGGGCTGAAGGATGGGCCTGTGGCTGCAGTACAAGGCAGCTCAGTCATGTAGGGGGTGTCCCAGGTGTTTGGGCTGAGGGGCGGGCCACGGCGGTTGTCTGAGGTGACCCAGGTGTGCAGGGCTGAGGACCGTGCCCTTATTCATTCATCTTGCATGACTGACATTTTATACTCATTAAACAGCAAGGATGAAAATACGTTATTAACCATCTTTCCTAATACTGTTTCCATAATGTGGCTGTTGTAAATAATGCTGCAAGTAACATGAAAGTACCAACATCTATCTCTTCTAGAACATGATTTTGATTATTTGTGTAAGTACTGAGAATTAGTGTCACCAAATCCTATGGTAGTTCTGTCTTTACATTTTTGAAGAAACCACATAATCTGTGAGTGTTCATAATAAACTAGAATCCCCAAACAATTCCACAATTAAAGAAATAAAAATAGTGCTATTTCTTTTTCCTTCAGTTATAATAATAAAACTTGTTAACTGGTTCATTGTACAATATATTGTGAATGAATTCTCCCAACCTAAGTCTGTGTTGAATATCATATAATATGAAGGTGAGTGAAGGAAAGCACCGAGATGGAGGTTTCCACTTATATTTTGGATGAGCTAATGTGTTGCAGATCTCTAAGGCTATTTTTGTGTTCAACAATTCATTAGGAAGAATCACAGGCCTCAATATTCTGTTATAGTGAGGGCTAAGATTTATTGCAACTAAAAAATACAAACCAAAATCACAAAGGGAAGGTTGGTGCTACAACTTAGTGGTAGAGCACTCGCCCAACATGTACCAAGCCTTAGGTTCAATCTGCAGTACTGAAAAATTTTTAAAAATCTATTTGCTTTGAAATCCAAGTGAGCATTAACTTCTGGAGCACTATAGCACTACAATCAATTGTTTTTTTCAAGGACAGCCATAAAAGAATCTCACAAGCTGGGCATAGTGGTACATCCCTGTAATCCCAGCTACTTGAGAAACCAAGGCAGGAAGATTACAAATTCTGCCATCCTTGGCAATTTAGTGAGGCCCTGCCTCAAAATTAAGGCAACACAAAGAGGATTGGAATGTGGTTCAGTGGCAGAGCACTTTAGCATGCTCCAGGCCCTGAGTTCAATTAACAGTTTTAAAAAAGTTAATGAAAGGAAAGACACATGGATTACAGTCTGGAGGAATTAGGGGGCATGTTCTCAAGTCTTAGTCCAATGGAATTGTTAGGAATAAATTTTTGCCTCTTCCTTGCAGAAGGAAGCCCCTGCAAAGCAGAATCTTTTTACACTCAGTGTCATGAAGCCAAAAATCAAAACAAGCTGAGCGCAAACAGCACAAGTTTATCTTGTGGCCTGAGAATGTAAAATGGGAAATTTAGCTTGTAAATCAATTCCTCAAACCACTGGGGTGGGGGATACATAGATGTAGGGAAAAATAAATGAGGGAGGAAGGTTATGCTAATACAGGAGAGGACTAGTCATGTTTCTTTTTTTCTTGAACTAGGCAAAGTTTTCTCCAATTTCAGGTATTATCATTTTTTATTCCTTTTATAGTATGGTACTTCTTGTCATGGCAGTTGATGGATGTGTCACTTAATATAGAAATTGGATTATACAGTAGTGTGAAATCTTTCAGAGATCATTTGGGCAGGCATTTTGGACATGGCTAGCTTCAGCCAATCACCATGAAGAGGAACTTTGAACTGTCAAGCACTGTGTTCTCAAAGAAAAACACAGGGTGGAGTAAAAAGCAAGCTGGGCCACATAGATACTGTACTTTACTGTGTAACAGAGTTGCGCAAAGTGCACCTTATTTCTTCAACAATCTGGTCCTAAGGTTTCTTTTTTTAATTGGGGCCTGTCGCATTAATACCCTCTGCATAGCACAAACCCAAATTCCAGACTTCCATGAAGATGTTGTTCACTATAAATCACACTGTGTATACCCTTATCAGTTCTGAGAATGATAGAAACTCTCCTAAAGTCCAAGTTGCCAGATGCCAGCCCAGGGCCACCCCATGGTTAGTGTAACCATCTCAGTACTGCTATATTTCCTCTTTTCTTCACAACTGAGCTCTCATTGTTCTTTTGGATTTGGCCATCTTTCTTCTATTTAGATGACCTCTAACTGGCATGGCAGTATATCTTATACCTGTTAGAGGACAAAAGTAAGATCTGGGTAGCTTCTTCAATTTAATGTAAATCCCTGGAGGTCCAGGCTCCAATCAAATAGAATCAACTCCATTGCTCACTTTCCACTTTTGAGCAGTCTCTCTTAGCAACTCTTTCTAGCCCCTAACACGTCAGAAATCAAAAAATGCACACATGTACATTTATGAATTCCCTGGTCCTGTACTGGGTTAAGGCCTGGATATTCTTTTTTTCTGGCCTTTCTCTGGGCCTGTTCATTTAGATATAACACTAAAAGTGACACCTCAGAATGATTCAGATCACTGATTCTTTAGAAGTTTAAAATCAGATGGAACTTAGCAACAGTAATGGGACATTATCACTCCAGTTTCAAGCTTTGTATTTTTTCCATAATGGTAGCTGTTCATACCTAATGTTCTGAGTGCACTATTGAAAGGTGCATAATAGCTTCACAGTCATTTTCACTTTAATACAGTACTTAGTAATACAGCTTCAGGAACCATGTGTGTGACAGGCTCCATATAAAACTGACTAATGTAATGTTGTTTTACTCTAATTGCTTTCTGTATAGATGTAATTCACTTATAGTAGTGCAATGTGTTCTGCTAATGTAAAACTAAAAAAAAAGGAAAATCAGCATAAGCTACTATGTTAACTTCCCAAAACTGCTATCACAAATTTCCACAAAGTGCATGGCTTAAAACAACAGAAATTTATTCTCTTAGAATTCTAGGAGCAGGGATATAAACCCAAAGTCCATGTGTTAGCTAGATATGATTCTCTTTCTGGTGGGTCATGGTATTCCTTGATATTTGTTGGAATATAGCTGCATACTCCAAATCTGCTTCCATTTTCACTTGGGCTTTTTCTCTGTGTCTTTGCATAGTCTCTCCATTTTTAAAATTAAGATAGCAATCATTGAATTTAGGAGATATCTTACTTTGTACAGTTTCATCTTAACTAATCACATCTACAAAGACTACACAAGGTTAGGGTTTGAGATTCTAGGTGAATATGCATTTTAGGGGAGGGGGATACCATTTAACCTACTACAACCACATATCTGTTATGCCCTTCTAGCAACATGGAAAAGTTTCCTATTGTTGACATTGAGATACTTCAAATCACGGAAGTCATGGTGGGATTTGTGCATGAGCAACAGTCAAAAGAAAGAGTGAAGCATAGAAAAAAATACTTTAAACAGAACACTGTGATTATATTAAGATAAAAATGTATAATTTTTAATGTTTCTTGGGAAAATCTGTTAAAATATTGGTACCTACTGGAAAACATATACCTAATTAGGTACAAATAAATTTGATACTTAATGAGAAATATGTTATCTCCATGAGTCTCTAAAAAAGGATGTTGAGACACTGTACAGGGCACTTACGTATTCTTGGGTAAATGGTGACAAAAGCCAATATCTCACAGCCTAAACTATATCCTCTTAGAGGCAGTGTGCTACAGTGTAAACAGCAAGGGCCTTGAAACAGTGTCAGCTTTCAGTTCAATTCACAGTTCTGCCACATACTGGCACTTATGGTTTGGATCAACTGCTTCTTGAGTCCCAGATTCCTGAGTTGCAAAAGGGAAATACTAATACTAATCTTCATGAGTTACAGTAAGAGAAATAAGATCTTGCTTGTAAAAGGCAGGGATACAGAACAAAACTCAAGTAATGTTGGTCAAGTCAAGTTTTGCTCTTCCCCAATCTCTAGACTGCCTCTGACTCAATTCTGGCCATCTCTGTGGTTTCCCAGGCAGTTTACACTGACCCTACACCAAACTTTCTGCAGCACATTTGAGGAAATCATCATGAATGTGTTATGCTCCACCATTTTTTTTCTCTATGATCCTCAAACTCGGGAACAAACATCTAAGTCAAAATGATCTAAGCATTATAGAATAATTCATTAATGAATCAAATAAGGCAATTTCATTCAAAATTCATAGCTTTTTCTGAAATGATTTTATCTCAGTTTGCTGAAGGGGTTATAATGCCTCTATCCTCATTATTCTTATATTGATATAAGTAAAATGATGAATTGGGTTGAGATACCAGAGAGCTAAAATATTTTTATTCCAAGAGGAAGACTCAGTCAGAGTATATCCTTTGACCAATTTACATTAGAGATAGCCCTAATGTGCCCACTGGGTATAAGTCTGCATTGATAAAAAATAAAAATAAGAAATAATAATTTTGAAAATAATTATAGAGCTTTCAATGGTTTCATTATGCACAAAGAAAACATTTCTCCAACTGTTTCCTAGTCAGCTATTTAATAAGAGTTTTCTCACATATGAGGGATCTAAGGGTAAAAGGTGACAGAAAAACAGAAGGGAAACTATGAGAACAAGGGAAAGGAAGAGGAGCAGAAGGTGCTAGGGAGACTGGATATCATCAAGGCACAATTAATATGTACGGATGCACTGATTATTAGAACAAAAAGTTGACATTGATAACCAGCTGGAATCTATTTCAAGACAGGTTGAGGACAAAGGGGAGAATGGACGACAGGATCCTAAAAGAACATGCTCTCCTTTTACCTTTGCCTTTTATGACACTGTAGACATCTAGTTGGTGAGCTGTAACTACTCTGACTATCTCTGAGTAACCCCTACCTTATTTATGGATAATCAACAACCATTAGAGTGGCATGTAGAGTTTTATTAACAGACAACTTTAGTGCCAGAAAGTGCCTGATGTCTTTGATGTCAACCTGAGGCTTGAATGAAAGCCAGTTCTACCCTGACCACCATGCAACCTCCTGCCCTCTTACCCAAGTCTTGCTGCTATCCTTTACCATACTTTTGGCAGTAAGTCCTCCCAACAAATTACACTCTGTAATCTTGACTCGGTCTACTTCCTTCTTTGGTTTCATGGCAATTTGAAGCCTGTGTGTCTGTACTCATAACACCAATACTATATTTTGCCAAAAAAGACACATTTGCCATGTTCCAATGTTTTAGAAATAGCTCAAGTTCTTTTGAAAGGATCGAGATTGCTGTGTGACTGTCCATCTCCTCAATATCCATAAATACATTTGCTCTTAAAATCTGACCCAACACACTACTTTTTGATTGTTTGCTTTTTTCTTTGCTTTTAGTATTTGTTCCTCCAGTCCCACAGACTCTCTTTCTCTCCCTTTCCCTTTCCCTTTCCTTAACAGAAACTCTTCTACTTTCCTGTTGTCTTTTCCCCTTAAGTGTCCAGTTTCAAACACTACAGTCATCATGTTCTATTTTTATGTAGTCTGACTGTTCTGACCGGGACTTTGCACAATCTGAGAGCTCACTTAGATTGAGGTAAAATTTGTCTCACTATGACTCTTCTCAATGTTCTTCTCCTTTTCAGTATCTTTATAAACTCATAAATTTTTAATATATTTGAATGTTTTAGTTCATCACAATTATTATTCTTATTTATGCTCAAATTACCTAATAGTTGTTCAATGTGACCTGTCTCCACATTGGCTCATTTTAACCCAATTCTTCATTTTTGATAACTCCCTTGCCTTTTAGTGTGACAAGATGTTTCAGGATCATCTTGTGTATTTTTTTACTGGGACCAAGAATTGGCTATTTTTCTAAGAAACCTTCACTCGTTTTCAATTACGTTCCAAATCATGTTTGAGAGACATTACCTTTTATAAATGATATACTTTTGTGATATTGAAGTACTACTACTTTGATAGAATAGTTTTGATACTGAAAGAATATACATGTATATGACAGTGACATATGTCATTCACAAATAATCAGTTTTAACATTTTATCTTCAAAACCATCTTCCCACTGCAAGTTGCATGCTATGCCTCTCCTTTTTCTCAAGAGTAGAAGAGATGATGGGGGAAAATATTAACATTTCCACAAAATAGATTGAATAAATATTTAATTTGTTAATCATTTCTTAACAACTCTAATATTGGCTATTAAGCATCCAGGGAAAACTCGTATGTATGGGAAACTTTAGATTTTGGTAACGTGGATTTTGTAAAAGCTGTTTTCTACCATTGTTATCAGATATCTAAGATCATCAGCAAAGTTGCTGGAATCTACTGAAAGGCAAGTAGAATTCCATATATTCAATAGAAATGAAAAGTAGAAAGAATGAAAAGTCTTTAACAGAGCCTGAGGGTATTTTTAACTTGTCAACTTTCATTTATAGCACATGTAATAAAGCTCTTCAAATTTTTAAAGCTGAGGTTTTAAATTGCAAGAGACCTATATAAAACATAGATTACTGTTAATGTGCCTGTAATCCAGCTCTAGTCATAGGGTTGTCATTGTTGCCAGTGAAAAGGCTATTTTTAAATATCTTTAATAGCTTTATGCTTTCTCCATGTTTATAGCAACTTTAAATATGAAGTGGAAATCAATGTCATCGACAAAATAATGTGAATTAATCATCTAAAGTGTTTTAACATATTTTCCCCTACAAAGGTATCCAATGTGAAAACAACCTGAAAACTGCCTAGCCTTGATCTCCATATCCTTCGATTCCATATCACCTATAGCTTCTCTGGCTCAAAGAGAACCAAGCTTTCTGATCAAGCTTTGTCATGTTCCTTTTTGCCTGTATTTCTTTATTTTTTGTCCTATTTTTGAAGTCCAATCAATTAGTTGCATAATGTTTATCAAACATCCGGCATTCATTTACACATAAAATAGGAAACATTCCTCCAATCACTTTCTGGAAATGTGGTCACCTAAGCAACAACAACAACAGCTCTGGAAAGCCCGTTAGACTCAGAACTACTAAATCTGAACACAGCAGTGTTTTGGCAAGCCCTCCTGGGGATTCTGCTGCATGTTCAGTTTCATTGCTTTGAACATGAGCATGCAAGTACTGGGAGCATAGTTCAGTGGAAGAGAACTTGCCTAGGATGAGTGAAGACCTGGGTTTCATCCCTAGCACTGAAAGAGATGAAAAAGAAGTCATATATTACTTATATAACCAATAAACCAAATGCATATTAAGTGAACAAAGCAAATCACAACCATTTGACGTTGATTTCCAATTTAATCAAATGCTTTTAAGCATTTAATCACAAGCCTACAATTTTAAATTTCTCTGAATGCTATAAATATTTTACAAAGAGGTACACATAAATATGACATTGATTAAGGAGTTGATTAATATTTTTGCAACAAAACAAGATGCAGTGGTATTAATATCATAGGTTAAATTTTGTTTTTTATTCCTAAACCTTTAATTCCTGCTGTTGTGTATTCCTGGAATTTAAACTTCTATACATTGCTGGATTGTCAGGAATTTTACAAGAGCATCATTTTACATATCCTCAGGGTTTATGCAGTGTTACTAGGTTACAAAAAATATAATGTCAAGAAGCCGGGGATTCAGGTAAAGTGGATTGCTTGACCACTTGATTCTGGTTGTTTAGTGAGAATTTGCTGCTAAGATCAGAGTGACTTAAGCTCAAACTGCTGGGCACGAGGCTGAATATATATTTTATCACATAGTTTTCACTTTCTGTTATGGAATTTATACAGATTTCCTATTGTTTCTTTGGCAAATTACCATAAACTTGATGATTTAAAATAAGTTTTATTTCCTTATTGCTCTGGTAGTCAGAAATCTAAAATGTTAGACAAGGCTGTGTACCTTCTCAAGGCTCCAGGGGAGATTGAATTCCTCATCCTTTACATTTTCCAGAGACTTCGCTCTAAGCCTGTTTTCTCCATCTTCAATCTCAGCATCATAACATCTTCTCTTGTATCTAACATTGCCTCTCTCTCATAAAGACTTGTAAAGACTTGTCCATCTCAGCAAAATATTCCCATCACAAAATCCTTAATCAAATCTGCAAAATCCCTTTTGCCAAAAATAGTAAAATGCTCACAGGTTCTGGGGATTGAGATATAAACATCTTTGGGGTGGGGGCAGTTATTCTGTCTACTATTCTATCCTTATTCCCATCTTTATGTAAAGTCCATCATTTTATGAATCTAGAAAATGAGGTGTTCTTTTGCTTCTATTTGTTTGTTTTTAACCTCTGTATTACATGACTCATTCTAATATTTTATAATACACTAACCTAGTCTGGTTTTAATCAGGAAAAACACCTTTCTTACTGACACTGAGTTATAGTTAGAGTCATCAAAATTTCTTCCTCTGAGAAACAGGAAAATGAATCCAAAAATTTATATTTTTTTTCAGAGCAGTTAAGTAAGTTATTATTTTGGAATAAATGGTCATAAAATCTGTTTAATTGAGAATTGTATTATAATTGGTACTAGTTAACTACTGGACTCCTATAGTGCTTTATATAAATCTACAAATATTGATGATGCCTATTCACTTATAGTACAATTTCTAATATTTCTATGACTATTTGATTTATAAATAATGTTAACTCTTTATGGTTTATGCAGATTAAAAATAGCACAATATCTGACCCTGAGGGGCAGAGGTAGAAGGACTACAATTTTGACCCCAGCCTAAGCAATTTAACTACTTATGAAGACCTTGTCACAAAATAAAAAATGAAAGAGAGTTGGGGATGTATCTCATTACAGAAGTCCTGGGGTCAGTCCCCAGAACCACAAAAGTAAATGTATAAATAAACAAATGTACGTATCTGTACTTTATGAATATAAATATACTTAATAAAACCCTGAAAAGTATCTGTCTATAAAGTTATATATAAATATTTTTCTACATATTTTAACAAATTTAAATGCACATAACATTCACCCTTTTTTGATATTTCTATTTGATTTTTGTGCATTTTCTTTATGTTAACTTTTTTAAGAGCATCACAGGCTTTCACAAACTGAATTTGTTTCATATAATGATACTAATTATTATAGACAATCACAAGTTAAAAAGGGAGAGCACTTTTAAATTGATTCCTTCTCCTGTTAGCAGTATCCCTGCCATGTTTTTTTTGAAGTAAGGGCTCACTATGTAGCCCAGGCTGGCCTTGAACTTGCAGTAATCCTCCTACCTCATCCTCCTGAATGCTGGGATTATAGGAATGTGCTATCATACCCAACTGTCGCCACCAGTTTTAAAACCACTTCTGCTATCTGGCAACAATGGGATCTTGCAGACTTACTCAGATTTTGTCCTGCTGAAGGTCATGGGATTGACTATGTTTTGATGACCTCTGTTTATTCTCTTTTTAAATATAGGACCATTTTAGAGATCAAAATCCGTGTGGTAGGGACCTTGAGTAAGTAAAAGTCTGCTTCTGTGCTGCCATGGGATTATTCTTGATAGCGACTGAGCTAATAAAAACAGTTTATAAGTGTATACAGTCTCATTCCTTCAAGTATAACATGCTATCCTTCATGTTTCTTTTTCTTTTTTTAATAAAAGAAAGAATTGAATAGAAAAATACAAAGGTTCTTGCAAGGATACTTGCAGACATAATGAACCAATAGCTAGAACTATTGCTTCCTGAAACATAGAGCACCATGCTGTAATCACAAACTTCTAATTCTGGGTTCTGCATGAACATGAAGAAAATATCCCCGAGGATAGTACTCCTTGCATCGTGCATAAGGGGCTACACATTTATTCATTTCTGTTTGCTTTTTTTAATAAGTGCTGAAGATGGACCTAGAGCCTCTAACATGCTGTATAAATGCTCTATCACCAAGATGCAACTCCAGCCCTCTCTTTGTTTTTTATCTTTGTAGTTCTTTATGTTGAACCCATATTTGTCAAGTATATGTTGGCACTTCGTGAACTTATTCAGGCCTCTCTGAACTGACTCAACAACTGGAAGAGCATCTCAGGTCCAACATAATAAACTAGTTTTGTTCTTTGAAGGATGGGTCATACTGTAGTCACAAAATTCCATTTTTGATATCTCATGATAATGCAACACAGAATTTCCTAGGATACCATTTTCTTCATGGAATACAAATGTCACACAGTACCTGTCTGTTCCAGCTGCCTGGACAAAGTCCAAGGTTGTCTTCCTCTTGACTTCTGCCATTGATATCATCAAATATTTTTCTTGACAGCCTCTGTTCCTCGTTTATCACAAGGGAAATTTCCAGGCCTGCTAGGTGGTGTTAACAGATTGGAGGGTCTGTTCCACATAGTGAACCTTGGTGAAGAAACAGGAAGGAAAGAAAGACCTTTTGTTACTTTTCTTATAGTATGAGAGTTAAGCAACTATTTAGATTTTGCTCTTCTACTGGGATCCATTGTGTGACCCAGTAGCACAGTAACCCACTCTCCTCACTCTGTTTTCTAGGACAATGCTTCTAAGCATACTACTCATATTAGAATAATTTGAGGAGCTTTAAAATGTGACATGGGGCTGTGGGTATAGCCTAATGTTAAGGCATATGCTTAGCATGCAGGGTTCCCTGAATTTGATCCTCAGTACTCATGTGCATGCACATGCACACATGCACACACACGCACACACATAGATCCTGGGTCCCATCACCATAGATTCTGATATAACTTTATAAAGGGTAGGATATGGTATTAGGGTATTGTAAAACTCCATAAGTGAAGAGAACCCCTAACCTAAAGGGTGCTGGGCAACCTCAATAAAGTGAACCATAGGCTTTCCTATGAATTTCAGCAGACATTGCACGGATACCTAACTTGACATTGTAAATAGAGCAAGTGACTTTTTACTGCTCTGCTTCAGAACCTCTGTGTTCAAAAGAGGGAACCACAAACAGCCCCTTTTAAATCTTCTTGAAAGATAGATATGACTACTCTAATTGTTCCTCCAACATTTATTCTTTCTGTCTCATCTTTCTTCGCTCTCTCATAACCTTGCACAAGTTACTTCTAGGTTTCAGAGGCTATTTCACCTGTGAGGTTAAATTAATATTTGTATTTGATACAAAATAAATCTGGCTAAAGTCAACAACAAATTATAAAGTTCATGAAAAGCCTAAAATATTGCCAGCTTGTGGTTCTAGCTCCCCAAAATAACTAGAGGAAGTATAATAAAAGTCAAATCTGCTTTTATATCTATGATATTCCAGAAAGTCAACTGTAATGTTTACCCATATATTTTTGTCTTATCTGTACATACTTTAGGAAGTCATTCATGTTTAAAGAGGTCTGAAGTATGAAAGTATGACATGTGCTATGGTTTAGACCTAAAATGTTCCCTAAAGCCTCATATGTTTGGAAGGTGACTGAATTATGGGGGCGATATAGCTGGCTTGCTGTTAGGAGGTGAGGTCTGGTCAGAAGAGGGAGATCACATGCACAGAATTCCTAGTTTCTACCTTGACTCTGCTTCTAGGCTACTTATAGGCTAGTGCATCAGAATGTCTATATTGGGATAGAGATTTGTACTGAGATCCTGAGAAGCAGAAAAGAAGATGTAAAATTATTTTAACATAGCAGCCTATACTTTAGGTTAATAATAGTTTTTTGGAAGGTTATCTGAATCATTTAATGAACTCAGTAACCATACTCAGTAACCCCAGGCCAACTCTGTATATATCTGGTGAGTGCTTTCTCCTCCACCAGACCCTGCCACCATGCCTTCCTGCCTTGTAGCCAGCCAACTATGGAGTAAAAATGTGAACCAAAGTAAACCTCTCCTCTTTTAAATTGCAGGTGTCAGGTATTTTGTTTCAGTGACAAAAGAAAGTGACTAAGATGACACAGAAGGTCACACCCCTCTCTTTCTTTCTCAAAGAAGTTTTAGATATCATAAAATTAATTCCTTTAAAATATGGAATTTACAGCTAGTTATAATTATAAATCTTACTGGGATAGTTACCTCCATCTAAGTTACTTCCACATTATATAGTTAGATGCCTACATTTTTATACAGACATTCTTCATTTAATGACCAAGTTATGTCCCCATGTCATCCTGCTCAGGGGGCCTAAGGGAGATTTTTGCAGGTGAGGTCCCAAGGTTAAAGAATATATGTGTGCAAGACATCAGAAACAACGGCAGGCAGCGTGGAACAGAGCAGAGAGCCAGAGCAAGAGCCAGAGAGCACCCTGCATCTTTATTACGTAATTATTATACAGGTTGTTATCTCATGTTTACATTCTGCCATAGTGCTCTAACTAGTTCACGCCTGTTTACCTGTGCTAAATCATGGTTACATTAACTGTATCCCACTGTGCACCTATGCTGAATAAGCAAAGTCAGGTTCTTAGGTGTCCTCCTGAGCTTTGAAGCAGTCTGAGTAGTTCCCCACATCCTTCAACTAGGTTGTTAAATTAATTAGTCACGAAGTGAGGAAATTTACATGGTACATACATTAAAATACTCAGAAAAAAGAAATGTTCAAAGGAAACTTCAACTTGATGGCCAAATTTTTATTTGCCTGACTCTTACATACAATACTGTAATGTATAACAGAACATAAAACTACAGCACTGTACAGAACAGCGGCAAAAATCATAGTACTATATATACAAGTTATACTGTACAAAAGTTATTGAGACACTCTAAACAAGATGTTAAAAACTGCAACAAAAGGAAAAAAAAAGATGGGTCATAAATCTAGCAGAGGGTCATAAGTCTAAAGAGTTGTTAAACAGGTAGGTCGTTAAACAAGGAGTAGCTGTAGTGTGGTGCTTCAGAATGTCTGCATTGGGAAAGAGATTTGTACTAAGATCCTGAGAAGGGGAAAAGAAGATGTAAAATTCTTTTAACATAGCAGCCCATGCTTTAGGTTAATAGTTCTTTGGAAGGTTATCTGAATCACTTAAGGAACTCAGTAACCATACAATGCCCCAGGTCAACTCTGTATCTAAAGCCTAGAATTCTGTGTAGTTTATTAGTTCTCCTCTTAGCTCTGATACACACAAAAGTATTTGAACCATTGTTGCAAGGTATCAGATTGGGGTAGCTGGGTATATCAATAAAGGAGGCCTTAATGGAAAGTGGTGAATCATCTTTCCAAGGAGAATTTGCGATGACTTCTTTTACTTGGCCTGGAAATCACTCCTTGTTATTGTAGCTACTGTCTCAGATGCTTTGCTTACTCGATTTCTTGCATGATTAGGAGTCTAACAAAAGAATAAATGATATTTTTAAAAATGTGGTAGCCTCAATTCCTTCTTGATTAGGAGTTTCAATTTTTAATACGTAAGTGAATTGCCTGTTAAAATGCAGACTCTGCTTCACTAAATCTGGATGGAGCCCGCCGTTCTCTGCTGGTAGGCTGATATTGATCAGAGAAGCAGGTGCTAGCTTTGGTTCTCAGTTGCAAATTGGAATCTCCTGGGAAATTTTTAAAAGTACTATCGCTTACATCCTTGTCTTAGTCACTTTTCCATCACTAAGACAAAATTCCTTTAAGGAGAGGCATATTTTCGGTCACAATTTAAAAGTTCGTGATTGGTGGGTTCTGAGGCAGAAACCAACTGGTGGGAAGGAAACTTGAAAGAGCAAGGACAGTGCTTTGGTGCAGGCTTTGAAGAGACGGGGTTATGGGAGGCAGTGTGTTCTGTGTGTCAAGAGAACTCCAGCACAGCACATGTCCTAATACCCCAAAGTAAATAACTGATATAACCAAAGTCTACTCACATATGGCCACTATTGTGTATTTTGGTATAAATTTAGACTGCTACAAGCCCTGGTGAGAGACTAAACTACCAAGCACTGCTGTGAGAATGCACAGGCTGGGGGCCTAAGGACTGCCACCAAGCACACGACTGAGTAGAACAATTGAGAATAAAGGCAAGTTCAGACATTTTCACAGTTCTGTATCTCTTCTTTGGGCCACAAAAATCTCAAGTGAACCTCCCCAGTCTGAACTGGTGACAAGACTGGAGGGAGGAAAGTTGCTCATGTTATGGTGGCCAGAAAATGAGAGAGAAGAGGCGAATCCACTGATGAGTATAGTGCTCCTATGATCCAATCACCTTGCACACACATAAGAATTTTGGGGGACACTTTAGATCTAAATGATAACAGTTTTATTCCTTGATATTCTGATTTTTTGACATAATTAATAGCATATGGTCTAGAAATCAAGAGTTTTTAAAACTCTACAAACTCATTGTCTTAGTCCACAATAAAAGTTAACCAACATTATCTTTTTTCCAGAGAAACTATAAAGTGGCTCTTTTATTCACATTGTCTTGCTACATCATACAGTGTGTTATAGTTCAGAGCAGTGCAAATCTTGATTTCTCCCCTCTGATGTTCTGCTATGGAAAAGCTTCCATCAGAAGTAACGAAATAAGAAAAATTAAGAATAATGTATGAAATGTCAGAAAGACCAGCTGGTTTGTTTCAAGGCTCATTCTCTGCAACTCTGTGCTTCACAAACAATTTTTGTGTTACAAATATACTGTCTTTTATTAAATGACTGTAAAAACATGTGACCTATTTGCTTATCTCTCTTGTCCTCAATATGCTAAACAAAGATTTGAGACTCTTACAGTTTTGGAAATTTTGCTGATTCATAACTGAAAATCTGAGAAGTATGGGTATAAGAAATTATGAGAATTTGAAAAAACAAGTGAGAATCTTGGAATTATTGTTGCAGGAATATGCTGCTCAATCTTCAATCCTCTAATTTCCGGGCGCAAGGAGTCTTTTGAGTGATCAATGGATTTTATAAGCACCAGAGCTCACTGTTGGTTATGTCATGTCATGTCCACTAACAAGCAGACTCCAGGATGGGATTATAAGTGCAAGAGATATAGAAGGGAAAAACACCTTTGCATAATAGAAGAGAGAAGGAGGAGGAGGAGGAATAGAGCTGGGGCACTACTGCCTTTCTGCCTGACACAGAACCCCAAAGGAGTTGGGGGAGGAGTCTTCATAGTGGGTGCAAGCGAGATCGTGTGGAAGGAGGGTAGTTAACAGAGAAAGCTGGATCACCACAGAGTTCTGAGACTATCTCAGACACATCAGGCCAATGAGGAATCCAGAGCAAAGACTACCTAGAAGAGAGGTTCTGAGGCAGGAGTAGCCTACCTCTGGTTTCTCTGGCATGCTTGGTCATCAGTCATTGAGGTCATGGATCATTGAGAACATCCCAGAGAGAATGTGACCTTAGCAGGGATGCTGCAGCAGATCTGGAAAGCACAGTGCTGCTGGCAGGAGGCTGTCAGTCAACACCTCTCCTCCCAGCATGTTCTTTCTTGGAGGCAATCTGTATCTGCATTTCCATGGCTGCTGCACTGGCACTTTCAGTTTTATAGAGAAAATGTGTATTTTTATGTGGGATAATGTAATACAAAATTAGCCACAGACCAGGTAATTAGTGTTGCCTTGTGTATCTTGCTTTTGGTTTTGTTCTTTTAAACTTAGTGGGCATTTATGAATTATAATTCATCATTATGTCTTCTGGGCCCACAATTGATTTATGTCCATTAAAAATGTCTTTGTCACTTTCTTCATTGCTGGAGCAAAACGTCACCCACAATTTAAGGAAAGAGGAGTTTATTTTGGCCCACAGTTTGTAGAGGTTTCAATCCATAGGCAGAACAGCATGGCAGAGGGGCATAATAGAGGCAAAAGTGCTAATGTAAGAGAGGCTAGGAAGCAGACAGCAAAGGAAGGATCTGGGAGGGGAAATAACCTCTTTCAGGCCACACCCCCAGTGACCTACTTCTTCCCACCAGATCCCAACTCCTAACAGCATGTCGGCTTTAAGCTGCATAATTTAATCACCTTCCCAAAGTCCCACCTCTGAGCACATAAGGAACTTGGGAGATATGTAGATATAAACCATAACAAATACAATGTTGCCGGTAACTGAATAAGATGTGGGTGGAAAAACATCTGTCTTCCGTTGTGACTAAATGTTTAATATTAGCTTTTAAATCCATCATGTTGATACACGCTTAGTAGAAATTTTAACGTTTTTTAGCATTTTAAATAATTGTCTAGGATCTTGTATTAAAGAAGAAGTTATTAAGTACAACTAACTTAGATTATCTCTTCTTGATCTGCCACAGTGTGTTATCTAGCATGACAGATGCTGTGTTGGCTCGAGTGTTTAAGCATTCAGAACTGGAGATCCTGGCTAAGGAAGCATCCATCCCAATTGTCAATGGACTGTCTGATACATATCATCCTATCCAGATCCTGGCTGATTACCTCACACTCCAGGTTGGTGTATTTCTTTGCCTTACAAGAGAGCAAAGTCAACAAATAACACTTGACTAACTTAAGTAGAACCATTTACTTAAATAATGCTATTAGTCTTCTATTTTCAAGTATCACCCATGACACAGAATTACCATGTATGTGTGCATACTGCATATCCCAGGGAAAGAAAGCATTGTTAAAAACAGTCTATAAGATGTTTCTGTACCAAATCCTGTTCCCAACCCCTTCCCCCGCCCCTCACATCTCTTGTTCTTTCAATTGCTTTGCTTTTTGATGCCGTATTTAATACAATGGATGAATAGGGAATGCTGGAGCATACAGAATGGACAAGCTTTATACAATCTTACATAATCAGAGACTATAGCTTGGGAATGAAGACCCATGGAGTGTGTTTTGAATATTTAAAATGGTCAATTACCAAAGCTCTTTTAAAAAGAAGGTCATTTTCTATTATGTAATACATTTGTTGTTTAAAAGTAGAATTAAAACCTTCAGGATTTATAGAGTTGAGGCTCTAATTTAGCCATGTGCTTCCAAATCAAGAAGTTAAATAACTTTAAAAGAATTATTTCATTTGGTTTGCCTCAGCCAATCTACATGTCACTTCCTCTTGAAATCCTAAACAACCACGGTTATTGTGTCTAAGGATGATTCTAAGAAGGCAGGCAAACTGGATAGGCCTATCTTCCTCCCCATTTGAATAAATTATACACATTTAAATGTGAAGTTAAATTTCAAATGAGACTATTCAGAAATGAAAACAATATCCATGCAGAAAAAAAGCAGTGACATCAGATTCCAGCTTGCTGTATGTGGGTGTGACCTTATGCAGACACATAATTTAAGGCTTCTCCCTAGGACTTCATCATTAGTAAATTATAAATTCACTGAGGTAAAACGAGCTGTTTTATGTCTCATAGTGTCTGCTGCAGGACCTTGTGCAATGCCTTTATACAGGAGATACTAAAACAGAATTTCAGTAAATTACAGCAGCTTATCAGGACGATGGGATCTGAATCAGACAAACCCTGATTTAAATACTAGCTTAACCATCTATTAGTCCTGTGATCTCCAAATTACTTAGCCTTTCTCTCTTTTTATCTTATCTTTATAAATACATAAATATGTAAAATATGTGGGGCCTACAGACACTTCAAGAAAAATAAAACAAATGCGCATTATGCCCATCACAGTTTAGTTAAACCTTACCTTGTTTTTAAATAATACTTTATAGATAGATAGATAGATAGATAGATAGATATAGAGATAGAGATAGAGTTGAAACTCACTGCGTAACTCTGCCCAATCCCATTTACTTTCATTACACAAAGACATGATTGCCCTGCTATTGGTATCTATAGTTGCCACACATGTATTTATACACAGCTATACCCAGAAACAACCAACAACATTGTTGGACACTTTTCAAATTTTGTAGAAGTAGGAACATGCTAAAGGTCACTATGCCATGTCCCATGTGTTTTGTTTTCTCTCTTTCTTAAACCAAAGAATGAAAGCTCTTTAAAAGCAGTGATATTTGTCTCCTTTATTTTAGTTATATCTCTATTGCCAAGGATGATATCTGGACATTGATGGTGGTCATATGTTGAAACAAACTGAACTGAAGTTCAGATTTGAGAGTGCTGAATCCTAAAATCACTAGACCACCAGGGAGTGTCTGAAGTTCAGATTTGAAATGTGTGAAAATCTGAGTCTGTGTAAAGTCATATGATGTCTTCGTTTGAGATATTAAGAAATTTTACTATTGTTTTGTGAATGTGCATTTATGTTATTGAATTCTTCTGTACTGTGAAAAAAAGTTTAGTAGTTTATTCATTCCATCATGGCATTAGAATTGAGGTAAAGACTATTTCCTTTACTTTAATCCTAATAATTATTGCATACGAGTGGATTTCCTTCTGGATTTAACCTCCTTTATCCCTTGCCTTTTAGGAGCACTATGGCTCTCTCAAAGGTCTTACCCTCAGCTGGATAGGAGATGGGAACAATATCCTTCACTCCATCATGATGAGTGCAGCAAAATTTGGAATGCATCTTCAGGTAGCTACTCCGAAGGTATGCAAACTTTCTGCCTTAAAAATAAACTCTCACTTAAGTCACATGCTATTACCCAGTGAAAACAAAGCTCTTTTCCATTCAAGGACAGCATAGGTAAGGTCATACAAGTTAGCTTATGTTACCAGCCCCAGTATTAAACAGCTTTTTGACCTCTTACGAGTCCAATTTCCTATCTCTACGATAAGCACACTAGTCTCAGTTGAGGCCTTTCATTCTGTGAGTCTGTGTTAAAAGAATGTGTGCATTCCCTTTGAATGCCCGGATACTGGTTATTATGATGACTGGCATCCTTGTGCTTTTCTAACATAGGTGAAGAAAGCAATGAAATCAAAATTGCAGAGCTTCTTAGTGCATGGGAATGATACTGTCATTTTTTTAATACTGCAATTTGCTAGAAAAAAATGTCAGATCAATGGCAAGGTCATAGAGGCATCTATACTAGTTTAGTTTTTCAAACTACAAATCTAGGGCCCTTTTGGATTTTTAAATCTGAATCCCACATAGCTATGCAGATGACTCCTGCATGCTCCCTGTCCTGCTGTTAATCTATTCTTAGAATATATGAAAAGCCTAACTTCTTTCACAGGAGCCACTTAACCCTTTTAATGCACAAGACAATGGTAATAGTTGTTGCCTGTAAAGAAATCTGGAGGGCTGTGCTGTGGCACAGAGATAGAGGAAACTTGCCTGGTATTCACCAGGGCCAAGGCCTTAGGTTTAATCCCCAGCATTGCCAAAAAAAAGGGAGAGAGAGAGAGAGAGAGAGAGAGAGAGAGAGAGAGAACTAAGAGGTTCAATGATCGAGGTGGAGGGAGACATTATTTTAATCATATATGTGTTTATATGGTTTTTAACGTTTCACGTGTAAATGTGTAATCTACACAATGACAAATACACAAATAAATACAGTAATATAAGAATTAGTAAGAAAAGGCCCATTAAAGATACTCTCAGCCGGCCTTCATAGGGAAATGGAGACAACTTGAGACTATCCTCATTAGTGAAATAAATAAGAATCATGTTTATAAATAGCACATTGTGTCTCTAGTGTAAAAAGTAATAAGAAATGTAGGAGTAATAAAACCCAAAATATGTAATTGCTACTGTAAAAAAGAAAGGAAAAGAGGGTGCTCTAAAGGATATAATTGCATGTATGTTTAAGTGTGTAAGGTGAATGACCATATTACTGTTTTTGTTAGATCATAGAGCAGAACTATTAACCGTCTCATTGCTTGAATGTGTACTTTGTATGTTTTAACTTTGTAACTTGAACAGCTATTTCCAAGATGGCAGTATGTAAGTTATCAAGTAATGATTTCTTAGTATTTTTTGTTCTTTTCTTTTTTTCCTTGGAATTTTATATTGTTGCTATCCTTTTTTCTATTTTGTTTTGCTTTGTTTCCTTTTCTTTTTAAATAAAATTTTTTAAAAAGATACTCTCAGCCCTATACAGAATAAATAAGCCTTTAGAAAATCGAAATTAACCTTTCAAGAGACTCAAACACAAACCAGCTCCAAAAAGCCCCCACAGAACTCTTTAAACACCCAATCTTTACTGAATTTTTTTTCTCCCTTGTTTTTTTTCCTACTAATGTCCTATCAGGAGTCTTTTTGAAGCAGATTTCCCCTAAACAGCAACTCAAAACAGTCTTGATTTGCAGTAAAAGATAGAATTGACCCTTTGATTAGGGAGATGACAATTCACAATTATTATGCACCAGTGTGTCTCTGACCAAGAATGTATTCGCACTTATCTTATTCTGAGAACTTATGGCACCCTGACGTGGATATATGGGGCTTAAAAATCTTTCCCTACCTTTGTTTCTTGAGCTTGAGATGTTTATTTACCAACCACTGGGAACATGAATTATGTAATATGGGTGAATGACTGGATTTGTTTAATAGGAAATACCCAAGTTGCTTGACTCTCTCATGCATTTCACATCTCCTTTCTACTCCTACCAGTATCTCAAGCCAGATCCTCACAAAGAGTCCCCTAATGGGGATTTGCATAAGGGTAATTTACTTTTGCGGAAGATCTGTAGGGGAACAGGGAGAATAGGACCAGGAAAGGGAGAAATCCTAATAAGGCTGCCATTTACAGTGACCAAGACTCTTGGTTTCTTCAAGCCCGGAAAATTTATGGAGACAAAGGGGCTTTTGGTGCTAAGGTTGAAGAAATCCTAGCAAAGTGATTGGTCTCCCTAGTGCCATGTCTGACCCACACCCATAGAAGGTAGTTTCCCATAGGTGAGCCCTGGAGTATGTTATGCCTGGGAGATGTCCCAAACTAGGGTGAGGATTGGAGGCTTTCATCCTTCTGAACCAGTCATTCATCAGAGGCAGCAGGGGAGGTGGAGTGATAAGTTCCCTGGCCTTTTTGTCAGGAAAAGCAACCTGGTAGCCAGAGAGATGTCTTCTGAAGAATAGCAAGAGATAGGTATTAAAAACATACTGAAATTAGGGGAGGGAGCAAAAGCTTTAGAAAAGGATCCTCTGAGCACATGTGGGTAGGACACCAGCATTATCTGCTGCATCCTGCAAGACAAAATAAGACAATATTAAGTACTTTTATTTAGTGTTCTGGCATAACCACTTTGGGCTAATGCATTCTGCTATCGTGTTTTCTTAGGGTGGCCAAAAAATTTATCACAAACTGGGTGGCATAAAATAATAGAAATTTATTTTTTTCAGTTTTGGAGACTAAAAGTCTGAAAACAGGGGGTGGCAGGGCCACATTCTATTACCTCGTTTGTGACTGCATCATTCCAATCTCTGCCTCTATCATCTTCCCTTTGTGTCCAGGTGTGTTTCTCTGTATAAACATCCCTTTTATGAAAACACAAGTGATACTCAGTATAGGCCCACCCTAATTCATTAGGACCTCATTTTACTAATTATATCTACAAAGACCATTTCCAAGCATGGTCTCATTCTGGGGCTCTAAGTGGGCATGGATTGTTTTCTTTCTTCCATCTTTTCTTTTTCCTTTAATCTTCCACTCTCCTTCCTTCCTTTCTTTCTTTCTTTCTGTATGTCTTTCATGGTGCTGAAAATGTAACTGAGGACCTCACATATACTACGCAAATACTCCACTATTGAACTGTTCTTCTAGCCCTAAGATATGAAGCTTTGAGGAGAGCATTCAACAAAGTGTACCTGCCATAGAAGAAATGGTAGGCATATTAAATAGTATGTACTTGGAGCCCTCCTATTACAGTAAATTTTACTGACACAGAAATATGACCATCACAATAGGTTATTTTCCTCTTCTACTCATTGTGAACTGAAACAACAGGTCAGATGCAACATGATTACAGTGACTTTTCTTCACTTTATGAGAAGGATGAATACACTCTCACTACAAATCTAATTTGAAGAAAGGCCATGAATTAATGCAAACTATTGCTGCATTTGTTTTCTACAGATAAAACATACATTCACAATTGTTCTCTGGTATAAGGTGCTTTTGGAAAGGCTTTATTCTGTTGAAGAAATACATGGTTTAAACATTTTATTGTATGTCAAAGACGTATTATTAACATCAAAGGGAAAATTCCAATACTGCAGGGTAATTTTAGTATTGTTCTTATGCAGAAACTCATTTAAATAATAAAGACTACTAAAAGCCAGTTAAATCTTTGTGGATGTAAGAGTTGAAAAAATCCTCTGAAAAGTGTGATAGTGCAAAAGTCAGTCCATCAATTTTAAGTCATAAGTTGTTAACAAACTTATTTCCTTTTAGGATATAACTAGGGAAATTATTGTAAATTTAAGAAACACTGAAAAGTTTCCAAGGCCATAACTAATCCAGTTCTCCATTCTTTAGCCAAGAATAACTTACAAGTTCAAGAAAAAATAATTTTGTCTATGACTATAAAATTACTCCATAAACTGTCAGTAGTAATGCTTTTAATATTGTTCCAAGTAAATATTTAGACCAAACTGGGTTTGTTAACGTCCTTGTTTATCTGGTTTCAAGATTTATGCAAAGACCAATGAGTGATTTAGTATTGAAAGCTGAGATGTAAGTAAACAATTCTCTGTATTCTAAATCACGGCCCAGTACATCCAAGGTTGGGTGATTTTCTAATTTCCAGGCCTCTCTCATGGTTCTCTAAGTACTTATTGATTCCTTCTTGAAGAGTGATTATACTTAGATAGTATAAAACCTGCTATCCAAAGGGAAGACTAAATTTTCAGGGCAGGAGGCATATGAGAAATATCCAAGTCTCTTCATTTATGTTTACCAGTATGTCTGTTCACAACACTAGTTACTAAATTAGCAAGCCTTTGTTAGTAAACTTTCTCCAGACCCCTACAAACAAGGCTCTAGAATTCATGGTCATTTGAGGGAGGTAAAGCTATTTAAAAGATCTGCAGCCATTATCATCAGTATCTGAGTATATTTTTTTTTCAAGAATTTTGTAATGGGAGAACTATGTTACTTAATTATGTATAAATAAAAGGCAATGACAAATGAATAAACTTGGATGTGTCTGTGATATATTGGTTTCCCAGATGGCAGATTTTGAGAGTTTAGCATTCAGGATGCACAAGATGTTTATTATACTATGACCTTGAATTCAACAACTATAGGAAGGAAATGAAGCAGGAGTTGGCAAGAGAGAAGCTGAGCTACTCTGCAGGAGCAACATCAGTCTTGTCTGACCTTATGGAATAGTCTGGATTTGAGATGGCCATGTTGAGCTGCCCAGGGTGGGCAGAAGGGTTCAGGTTTTCAGAGCCTCCTGTCAATCATTCGTTGAATATGGGGCCATGGAAGGGTGTTTGACCTTGAGTGAGGCAGTTCTCAGCAGCTGAGCCAGTGCCCAAAGGAGTCTGACAGCTGAAGGCCATCTTCTGGCAGCACCCCAGCAGCTAGAGGGAATGAATCCTTAATTCATGATTATTCATAAAGGGGGATCTGAGGGGCGTATTACAGCATTCACCACAACACCCCACTGAACATTTATAAAAAAATCAATGTATAATAAATGCTAAGAATTTGGGAAAATGAGAAAGCTAAAGGAAGGTGAACATAATTATGATGTTCGAACTGACCAGATTTCCATATGGAGGGTCTGGAGGAGAGGCGGGGCTGGAGTTTTGAGGAGCTGATAAGTTCTGATGAAGATACCCAGGAGGGGACAAAGAGGAAGGTGTTCAAGGGTGAAAGGCTGTGATGGCAGAAAAGGGCAAGATGTGTACAGGAGTGACAAAAGACAGGCTTTCCTGCAGCCAGATGTTGAGAAGAATTAAAAGAGACAGAAGCAGGGGATACAGGCAGGTAGTCTTGATGCTATTAATCAGCTTTGACTTAAGTAACAAGTGGTAAACGTGGAGGGTGTCAGAGAAAACAGTTTTGCTGGTTGGTACAGAATAGATTGGAGAATGAAGAGGGGTTACCCATGGAGGCTTGGAATAGCTTGGGTAGGTTTTGCTCCCCCAGGATATCCCCTCCTGTATCCATGTTGAGGCACCTGTGATGAAAAGTTTTGCTTGTAGGAGCTTGAGTGCCTCCTTAAATTTTGTGCTCTAGGCACCTTCCTGCCTCCCCGAACTATTCTGAACAGATATTTAATCTCAGTAAAAAGTTACAATTGTGTGAATGCCATTTCAAAGCAAGTGCCCTGCAAAAAAATAGTGCCCTGAATGAAATATACATATGGATTCCTGTTAGAATTTAGCTGGGTGGTAAAGGAGGAGGTTTTGTTTTGTTTTGCTTTCTTCTGAGGTGGGTGGGGTCATTGAAACTGAAAGCGAAGCATTATCTACGTGGAATGGGTGGAGAAAAGCAATCCAGAAAGAAACAGTATTTGAAAAGGCTCAAGAAAAATACATTAGACTGTACAGTTATGTATATAATCCTCTTAAATTATTATAGGTATGAGAAGAAGAGCTTACAAGAGCTAAAAAGCACCATACTCTGTGTTTATCGCTAAAGAGGCCAGGCATAAGCAAAGAAATATGTGGTAATTAGTTGCCTTCTTTAAATTCCAAAAGGTATTATGAAAGTTTGAAATTCTAAATATAAAAATTGTATTCCACTTAATATAGTTGGGCTAACTCTAAACAAAAGAAAGGAGAGAGGGGTTATTCTTGAAAATAAATAGTGTGCATTTAAGAAAACATACATATTACAATGACTCAAATAACAATCGAATTCTTCCTTTTACAGGGTTATGAGCCAGATCTTAGTATTAGCAAGTTGGCTGAGCAGTATGCCAAAGAGGTATGCTCCTTATACGTAAAACCATAATTGCCTTTCTCTGTCCCATGAAGTTGTTTAACCAACACACTTGTTATGCTAGAATGGAACCAAGCTGTCATTGACGTATGATCCATTGGAAGCAGCACAAGGAGCTAACGTATTAATTACAGACACTTGGATAAGCATGGGACAAGAAGAGGAAAAGAAAATGCGGCTCCAGTCTTTCCAAAATTACCAGATTACAATGAAGGTACAAATTGCTGCCTCTCTGAAGGCTCATTAATTCTATTCATAAAGACCCAAACCATCTAGTCACTTTTTTATTTAAGAGAGAGCTGTCCTTTCATTGCTATAAAAGATCTATGGTAACTCCAAAGGTTTTTCTCCTAAGATCACCTGTGTCCTTTTGGAAAGACACTTTTGTGCTGGGCAAAGGAATTTAAAACTCAGGCAGTATAAAGAGAGGCACTCTTTTCCCTCTTATAGCATTGAAGGTATTAGAATGATTTACTCTGTATACATTTGTAAACATGGGGTTACTTCTCATGAATACATGTTCTTTTGATTTCTCCCCTATAGCAGGCCCCATCACAATGCTAGCCCTCGATTCAATTTAGTTTTGCCCACTTCCTCCAGGGCATTCCCAAAGGACTCATTCAATCTGAGGCCTTCTGATCAATGTGGAGCAGATTGCCTCAATCTTGAGTAGGTATTAGAGTCAGCTGGAGAAGATGTTAACATGTAGCTGGCTGGGCCCCTGCTAGGAGTTCTGTTGAAATCTAAATCTCAGTGATCCCTGAGAATTTGAATCTACTTAGTCCCTAGGCGATGCAATACTCCTGCTCATGGGTCACACTTTGAGAACCACTGTTTTGGAAGAATAAGCTAAAAGTCAGGCACATACTGGAGTTTTGTCAGCAGAAAAATTAATATGCTTTGATGGAGAAAGTGATTAAGGAAGTATAATAAATATTTTATTAATAAAGTAATATATACATACAAATTCCTTGCTATTATATTTCAAATGGAATGAAAGTTTGAAAACCAAAAAGTGAAAATTTTTCCCTGACCCGCTTAACCATGACTATTCCTGGAAGTAGTCACTGTTTAACAACATGATGTGTCTCTTTGCAGACTTCTTCTGTCCATTAACATATGCCTGGCCATACATACAACTACTGATTTTTCCATAATTCTAGAATTTTAGATGTATTATTCTGACTTTTTCCATTTAATAAATCTTAGATTTCCTTGTCCATTCATTTAGATATTTTTCATTCTTTTTAATAGCTATGTAAGCCTCCAAAGTATGATCATAATATACATATGTATAATGTTCCTATAAATTAAAATATTTCCAAAAATTCTAATTGCAAGCATTGCTGCAATGAACACCACATATATACTTATGTTTGTAAGTATTACTAGAGAATAAGTCCCTAAAGGAAAAATTGGGGGTGATGTGTTATATACATTATATAAATATTTGGTACCAGGGATTGAACCCAAGATCTTGTGCTTGCCAGGCAGGTGCTTATGCCACTGAGCTAAATCCCCAGCCCTCCTATACATTTTAAAGTACAGGAGATGCTACTAAATTGATTGTCAAAATAATGAACAATTTATACTCCCATAGTTCACTCCTATACTCTTTCCTCCACACATTTTTCTATCCTTAGTTGTTATTTATATTTTTAAATTTTGTGCATCTAAAGAAAAAATGGCATAGAGTGGTTTTTTAAATTTGCATCCTTCTAGCTATTAATAAGGTTAAATATCTTTTCATGTTTATTAGCCATTTCCATTTATAAATTGCAGTCATATCCTTTGGTCATTTTTTTCTTGCCTTTTCATCCTTGAGAGCTTTTTATGTAATTATGGTTAGTCTTTTGAAATTGTATGTTGCAAATATTTCATGGAGCTATTTTAAATTATCTATGGTTTACATTATGCTTAGCTTGATTAATGCTAGAAGATTTTCTGGTGCTGGGACTGTAGGCTTGAAGAAAAGTCATCTCACTGTCATATGACATGTATAAATGTTACTCCTTTTCCCTGTCATTTTGCTAGTATTTTAGAGATACAGAATGTTCTGAACTTACAGATAGAGTGGAAAAACAAGATCTTAGTACAAAGGCAGTAATTTTGATCTAACAAAGAATGAGGAAATGTCACCATGAATCTGTAAGTGAACAATGGAAATGGATAGGAAAATGCAACTTTAACTGTTGGAGAAAACTGTTGGATTTAACTGTTGGAGAAAATTTCATTAAGTCTGAAGTACCTAGTAAATAGTTCTCATACTGCTTCTTAGTGCACTCCAAACTCAGTTCTTTTTCAAGATTGTTTTAATTACTGACAAAGTATGCTACATGTGCTAAGAATCATAATTTGGAGATAAGCTCAAAATATAATAGTATCACATCAGAGCAACTTTTTCATATATTTGGGTATGATTGATGACTTTTCCTATCAACCACATATTGTACAAGTATAGTTATTGAAATGTCCAATATCCCACTAGATAGAATACCAGGAAACTGAGCTAGTGATTTAATGTGGAATGACGATTCCCAAATAAAAATTTTACTATAGAATTCCATAAACTGAAAGAATTATGTATAATTATCCTTGGTGCCTTGAGCTGTCCATCTGTTTTTCCCTTTGCATTGTTTTCTGACTCTAGGCCATATGTGTTTTTAAATATTGAAGGAGACTAAATGACTACTGCACCCAATAATGAAAACATGGTCTTATTCCCATCTCTTTAGACTGCTGAAGTTGCTGCCTCTGACTGGACATTTTTACACTGCTTGCCCCGAAAAGCAGAAGAAGTGGATGATGAGGTGTTTTATTCTCCACGATCTCTAGTGTTCCAAGAGGCAGAAAACAGAAAGTGGACAATCATGGTAAGCAAGAAATAGGGAATGGAAGGATAAGGAATTCTCTGTGTGGTCCAACTTGGTCATTTGCAAACTAATAGGCAACCAAGATTATTCAACTAAAAACTCACTCATGTAGCACCTGTTTTTACCCAGGAAATTCAAAATAGATCATTATTGTTCATTAACATTTATAGTATTTTAATGCAGTAAAGCTGATCCCCTTCCAAATAAACCCACTTTAATAAAAATTCTTACACCCATTGATCAGCCTGAAATACAGCCACCCTTGTTTGCCAAACATTATGAGGTATATTATTTTACTTAGAATATCTTTGTGTTGTTAGAAGCCCCTACTTACGGATTTCAGTTCCTTTTAGTAGCCACACACTGAGTATCTACTCTATGCCTGGTCCTCTTCCAAGCATTGAAGATTATTTAAAAAGAAAAAAAAATATCCAAGAATGGCAGCACATGCCTATAATCCCAATACTCTGGGAAGCTGATGCAAAAGACAAGTTTGAGCCCACCAGGAGCCATGTCTCAAAATAAAAATCAATTTAACTGATTAATTTGAAAGGGTTATACATGTAGCTCAATGCTTCCCATCTAGCCTGCATAATTCATAGTTGTATAACATTTTTAGGTAGGATGACACCTTAGAAATCATCTACACTACATTCCTATCTTGTAGGTAAATAAATTATCTTTAGACTGCTTATTTAGAATGACTGTTAGGCTCACTCAGCACTGCTGTGATGTATTTTTGGAGGATATTCTAAAGGGACAATACTTACTTATTGTCCTAAAACAATAAACTGCCTTATCTAATATAGCAGTAGCCTCTAGGCATATATGGATATCTAAGTTTAAATTAAAACTTAATAAAGTTGAAAATTCAATTCCTCAGTCATACTAACTGCAATACCCATATTAAGTGCTCAGTACGCACTGTGGCTAGTGGCTACCTTATTGGATACCAAGACAGAACCTTTTTCTCATTGCAGAAAGTTCTATTGGACAACTCTACTCTAGGGAATGATTTTTACACATATAATTTCACTTAAAAGTCAGGATGAAGAAGAAAGTAAAGACACAGTTTGGCCTCTGGTTCTGAGGTGCCTAAAGTGACTGATTGAAAGTATATAAATAAGGGAAAGTGAAAACCTTGTTTCTAAAGTGTACAAAAACTTTAAATCAAAAGTAAATGTGCTCTCTCACACGTGATTTCCAGCAGGGTTCAGAACACTAGTAATCATATTTTTTTCTGTAGCACATAGTCCTTTGGAATTCTGTTTAAAAACAGAAACAAAACCATCCTTTTCTCCCTACAAAGCTTTTTTTAGTAATTCTTCAATGATTAATAAGAAAGTAGGACTTGCAAAAAGAAGGTAGATTTTTTTCTTCTGCTTACACATTTTAGTGTAAATCTAAAATAACCTATTTTTTCTATAAAAAATAAAAATAAAAACAAGACAGAAAGCCTCAGAAACTTTTTTCAAAGCACTGCTGCCTGGATTGCTTGAGAGTAAATAACATCATTGCAAATGTAATTCATACTTCAGTATTTATTATAGTCTTTTACTGCTCTCTAAGCTAGGTTAAGATAAAACGGAGTAATAACAAACAATAATTTTTAGTATAAGTATATCCCATGCAATATCTACAACATAGTTACAGTGAGAAAACATTTTGTTATTTACCCAACATTCTTATTTAGCTGTCATTTTTTAAATTAAATCTGATTTCTACCCCAAGCTGACTTTCTAAGTTTTTTTAATTTCAAATAAGACTGGCATGTCCAGTGAGTACAAAGAACAAAGCAAAACCTAAGATGTGGTCCTGCTAACTCACAAAAGAAGCTTAAAATGTTTCTATGTAGTAGATGTTCTTATCCCAGAATTTGTCCTTCCTAGTTCCTTCTTGTCATTGAGACCTCACCTTAAATATCACTCATTTAGCAAGGTTTTCCCTAGCTGCCCACTCTCAAGTGAGTCTCTAGCTTTCTTTATCCCTTGTAAATCTTTGTTTTTCTAAATTTACTACCTAGAATTTTTACTTGGTTTTCTATCATCTATTCCCCCACTAAAATGAAAAAAAAAATCTTGACTAGAACAGTGATCGAGTCTGTAGTGTTCTGTGTTATATCAAGGAGAGTACCCAGAACATCTCATAAATATGTGTTGAATATATTTTTGTAGCATAAAAGCTACATAGGATATTGGTTTTAGAACATAGGCTTTAGAAATCAAGTTAAAATTCTGGCTGGCTCTTTGATGTTGGCCAAGTTTCCTAACTTCACTAAATTTATTCATAAGTGGGGTCAAAATAGGAACCACTTCATAATACTGGGAGGTTTTGATGAGGTAAAAGTCATCTGAGCATAGTGATCAGGTAACAGGGGCAGGCAGGAAAGATTTACATCTTACCATCATCACTCAAGAAAATTTCTACGTTTCACTTTATCTGTATTTTATTTCCTTTACTACTTTACAAATTAGGCAATGATATTAAAGGTATGTACAGTGCACGTAAAGCACACAGCACAGGCCTGGCACATTATAACTGTTTCATAATGACTTTCTATGAATATCTGTGAAATATGAGATTTATCCTTCTTATGCAGCCTAAATACACCTGTACACCATGCTTGATGTATAAGAGCAAGTATTTGATAGGTAGTGAAACTACCTCTTAAGAGTGAAGTCCAAGAAATTGGGTTCCAATCCATTTATGTACTATCTGTTGTTTCAAGCATGGATTTCTTCATCTCTACATGAAAACAACAGAGCAACCTTAGAAGGTTATAGCATTAAATGAGGTAATATATGAACCTTACCTCTAGCTCACCCAAGTACTTGACACAATGCCTAAGAAGTAATTCTTGACTAACACATGATGAGGCATCTTATACCTCATACATTCTCAGTATATGTGCACCATTTTCATTAGTGACTTTATTACTATTGTTACTACTATCAAGGTTGGGAAGAGTAAAAAGCAAAGTTACTATTTGTGACTGATAATCCAACAGAAAGTTATAACATTGGCTCTAAAGTTGATGCTTTTTCAAGAAGGCAAATATTCAGCTAGCAGACATTCATTTGTCCAAATGGTTTATGTTTATTACTCTACATCTGATTTATTCTGAACTTCTCCAGGTTGCAAGTGATCAAACTACTGTTTAAACATGAACTGGGATAGGAGTGATTACATTTCTATAAAAGCAGCCAACACCTGAGTTTTAGCTTATGACTTGAAAATCAAATTATGGCAATCACTGTGACATCACATTTCGTCTCTCTAACCCACTAGATCTGCAATGAGGCCTACACAAGCCCTGTGCTTGTGCATTTTTGCATCTGCCTGATCCCTCAAGTGTTTCCCTCATCCAAATAAAAATAAACATCAGTTCAGAACTGTTCCTTTATAATTTTCTTGGGAAAGCATATTTTAATTGGAGGGCTATAAAACTGAGACCTAGCTCCTCTTCCTGAGGTTCCAAAGCAGACTGTTGCTAATGCTTATCCTTTTCTTTCATTCTCTTTTTTTGTTGTTTCATTCCAGGCTGTCATGGTGTCCCTGCTGACAGATTATTCACCTGAGCTCCAGAAGCCAAAGTTTTGATGCTGTGATACTTGTCATAAGGAAAACAGTATTCTTCAGCAACAAAATGAGTCAGTTTATGGAGGAGGGAGAAGAAAATCTAGGCATAAACACATCCCTAATGCATGGTGTGGGTGAACTGTATGATGCTGCTTTGTCACTGTGAGATTTTCCTGAAGCCCTTAATTTAAGTCCTAATGAGCTGTAATACAGTGCTTGACTTGGTTTAAATTCTCTCTCTCTCTCTCTCTCTCTCTCTCTCTCTCTCTCTCTCTCTCTCAATCTGTTAGTTATAGTACAGTATCATATTAATTTTCAAATATTTTTCCTTCAACTAGACAGAAACTACTATGTTCATTGTGCATAGTATCTAAGTCATTAATTTTAATCTGTGGTTATTACCTTAAAAGTGATCTCCTATACTGATTTGTAAGTAAACACCAGTCAGTCAGATCTGTGGTCTATGTTCATGTCTCCCAGGACAAATTAAGAAGCCAAATGTTATATTTTATAAATGTGGTACAGTTTGCAGCCCAATGAGGAAGTGTTAGCAAATAGCTATTGCTGACACCTAAATAGTTTTTTTTCCTATCATTTGTGAGAAAAGAGGGAGTCCTTCAAGTGCATACATATCTTCTGCACAATGAAGATTTAATGTTGCACGCCCAACAAAGTTTTTGCACGTGTACCATGGACGCCTAGCCAGGGAAGTAAGATCTGTTAGAGAATAACATGTCCTTAGGTTCAATTTCTGAGTAGGTGCAACTTAATTTTTTCACATCTGTTCTTATCATTCATTTACTAGTACCACATACTAAGTGTTTCCATAAATCTACTACTTGCCAAATTTTTGTCAGTCTTTTTCTGCCAGTTTTTCTTTCAGATAATTAAATTTCATAGTTTCAAATTTTTATAATGCAATTAAAACTAATTCATCTTTTGTGTGACCAAATATTTACTGTTGAATTATTATGATATAATTTAAAATGATAAAGTGGGAACCGTTAAAAAATAACATTTTACAGAAAACAAAATAATGCCATTTCCTTCATATTCTACCTCTACTAATAGAACATTTCCTCCTGATTGACTGATAGTCTCCTGAAGACAACTATGACTTAAATAAGTAAGAAAGAGATGAATTACAAATTAGATTTGCAATAAAGATGCAATAAAACATATTCTGTTGAGAAGAGACTCATGACATTACAGAAAAGATCAATTTTTCCAGTAAATGTCAAAGGTGACTTTCACATCTGTGGTAATTTATTGGAAGCACTTAAGAAACAGAGTGGAGTTTAGTGAAATATCTTCTTTCAGCAGAGATTGTAGGAATGATTTAACCAGAAGGTTCCATGTGAATTGTAGATACTTGTGCTCAAACTGCCTACATAGAAAGGACCAAATGATCGCACATGATTATGAGCTCTCATTTTCCTAGTTATTCTTTGAGCCAAAGGAATGGTACATTCTTCTTCCTTCAACTGGAAAGAACTTATAATCACTTCCTTGCCAAATTGTAGTCATTTCTTCCTCAAAAAGCCCCAAAGCTTACTTTTTTATGTAAATAAAATTTAACATTTTTCTCAGTTCAAACTAGTGGGAATTTATTTGCTTTTAAAACTTTTCCTCTTAAGAAGATGTTATTTGTATGAACAAGAAAAAAAAATAGCAGAGCAACATTTGGCTTTAATTATTGCAAAGCTATTTTTATCATGTCTTTCTTTTTATACTGTCTTCACACATTGTTTTTTTTAATGTAACTACTACAATCCTGAGATTAACAAAAACTAGCGATGACTTGGGTCCTTGCTATATGTGTGAAATTCTATCCATTTAATGAATATGATTAGCCCAAGAATTCTTTTCTTCCATGCTTTCTCCTCTGTAACACTGGAAATAGAAACCACAGGCCATTACACTGTAAAGATTTCAGTATTAGGAAAGACTCTTCATTGGTTTTTATTTTTTGGTGATTAATTTCCAGGTACTTTAGAAAAATAATTCAATGTCAGAAATTGCTAATGCTGTTGTAAAGTTGCTGGGTAGGAAGACTGGCACAGAGAATCAGGGTGGCAGTACCAAGGTCATCTTCCTCTGCAAGTAACCCTAGAACATTAGCTGAAATGCCAAGGGCCTCTTGGTCCACTGCCAAAGCTGCAGGACAAGTCTTCTCATGTGATAAAAATGAGTGAAGAATGTATATGGAGAAGGTATACAGAACACATCCTTTTTAGATCTTTTGGTCTGGGAAACTCTTCTTAGTGTCTTATTTGGACATAGTAGAGGTACACAGATACAGTTCCACTCAACAATTTGGGAATATTTATGTCTTTTGACAACTATGAATGTTCAGACTGAATAATGGAAAGCCAGTCAAGTATCACTAATCAGGCTCTGACAATTAGGAATACCACATACTGCCATGCAAGTTGTGTCCTGTACAAAAGAAACAGGTAAAATATGTGGCAAAAGTTTGAACCTGATCTGTACTTCAATTACCAAGTCTTGTGTTTCCTTTTAGATTTCCCAGCCAGGAGGAAGGTGTGCCTTTTTTGTAAATTGTTCACTCAAAAGGGACAACTTTTTTCTTAGCATTTCATAAGTCTGAATAGATGTTTTGTTTAAATTCACATAAAGGGCCAATATCTGGTAGGGAATCTTGCCATCTACGATTTACATCAGATTTTCAATATTACCTTGTTTTTGAAGCCAGTAAGTCATATAGAGACAATTCAGTGATGGTTGTGATGTCTTATCTCAGTTTCTGCTGGATTCCTTAAAACCTAGTACCAGAAATGATGTTTGCCCATCTTTTCTGTGGCAAATACATGACAAGGACTATTGAAACAGGAATTTGAGAATTAACTCCACAGTTTCTTAAATATTACAAATAAATGTTCTCTTAATAATTATTAAGGAAAAACAGTATCAGTTATTGCTAAACAAGCCATGATCAACATTCTGTGAGACTGGAGACTGATGCAAGAAAATTTCAAGTTAGAGACCAGCCTGGGCAAATTTGTGATTTTGAGACTATGTCTCAAAATTTTAAATGGGCTGAAAACGTAGCTCAGTGCAAAGGCCCTAAGTTCAATTCCCAGTATTACAAAAAGAAAAGAAAGAAAAGAAACAGAAAAGAAGAAAAGAAAAGAAAAGAAAAGCCAAATCAAATGGAAGCGAATTCCTGGTCATGAGCTAAAATGGTCAAACTTTTCTGTCATCAAATGACTTATGTTAGTGACATGAGACTTAAGTTTCTAATCAGTGTTGTGAAACTCATCCCCAGAGGAAATTCAAGCACAACTACCTTCTGAAACAAAATCATTAGGCAAATAAATTTTAAAACTGGAAACAGAGCTTTAAAATAATCCAGTCAATTCTTTTATTTTGGACAAAGAAAAAAGTAAGAAATAGGTATGTTCCTCACATAGAAATATATTCAACTGGGTGGGGTAAGTCATGGGGTAGATGGTCCTCTGCAAGGTATCTGGGATCCTTAAAATACAGCTGCTCAATTTGATTTACCAATAGGCTGGTTTAGGAATGGGAAGCTGGCTGGTCCAGGACTCTGGTTTTCCAAGCCCAAGGGTTAGAGATGAGAGCTCACACCTGTGACAAGTATGGACGCTGATATCCAGAAGTATGAACAGATAACCCTAAACATCCATATGGTAATGAGTGGTGGTGTCCCATCCAGATTCCTTTTACTTGGGTTTACCTATTCCCTAGATCCATCAAGAGAATGGTTCGTGGCTCCCAGGCACCCCATTCTTTGAAGTGCTGCTCTCTACCACCAGGAACTATTCTTAGCCCAGGAGGCCAAACTCATCCCCACTCTGCCATCAAACAACACAGTCAGTAAGTGACCAATATAGGAAAACAAAACTCAGCTCCCTTCCCTTCAGGCAAGATTAGCTCTATGGTAAAATTTATGCTCTGTAGCTCCCCACGGGTGGCATGGGTGGGATCAGGCTGAAGTTAGTATCCATTTGAGACTCAATCCTTGCTTAGATTTCCCTTGCTACTCTAACCTGCTTTCCTTCTGAGAATGCTTTCTCAATAAATCACATGCACTGGAATCACTATCTCAGGCTCTGCTTCTAGAGAATCTGATCTACGATGACCCATAAACTAGATTTGGAGGGAGGCGTTGTACTATTCATCCTTTGGGCATCAAAGAAAAGGCAGAGAGGTAAGGTCATTAAACAAATATGGAAGAGCATGTGCTTGACAATAAACACTCTTCTGGTTACTAGGGCCAGCCTTCTGTAGAAGGTGGCAGAATATTAGAAATAACAAATATTTTCCTGTCACATGTTTAACTTTATAATAAGAAATTTATTTCGTATATGGAGTAGGAGTGAGACAAATTTACTTTCCCCCACAAAAGAGTTCTAAGTTAGCTGACATAATATTTCTGATTTATTTCTGGGGTATTTTAGCATCCTCATAGATTGGCAATCTAGCAGGTGTTGAAATGATCCACGCCCTTTGTACTGGCTTGCAAGACTGTGTTGGCATACTTTAGTGGTTCTCCAACTTCAAGATGCTGAAGAATCCTCTGGAAGACTTGGAAACACTCTGTACTGAACTCCACCTTCAAGCTTTTGATTCATCAGATCTGGAGTAAGGCCTGATAATCTCCATTTCTAACAATTTCCCAGGATGCTGATGGTGCTGGTCCAGGGCCAACACTTTGAAAATCATCAGCCTGAGGCAAATGTGAAGACTTATAGGAGGTACTTTCATCCTCACAACCATAAACTCCCAGGACAAAGTACTTGGCATAACTCTGATCTTCTGACTATTACTTTGTCTTTGGAGTCCCTGGGACTTTGGTTCCCTTCTTCTTCTGCTATGTAACAGCTATCTAACCCTCCTCTCTCATCTGTAAAATAAGACTAAAAGTATGCATCTCATGGAGCTATTTGGAGGATAACATATACCTTGGTTCACGAACTTTGGTTCAGAGCAAATGCTTAATAAAGATTATCCCTTATTTATTTGTTTCTAACACTTCATATGTTTTCTTTCACCCATTATAATGAAATTTTTTTTGAGACAGGGTGTCCCTATGTAGTTCAGGCTGGCCTTGAACTCACTATGTAGCCCAGCCTGGTCTCAAATTTTGGTACTCCTCCTGCCTCAATCTTCTGAGTGTTGGAATTTTAGAAACATATTGAGTTGAAGAGTTGATGTAAACAAAAAAAAGTGAGCTTGTCTTCTAACATTGGTAAAACTCAGCCACTGGTGTTTTGGTTCAGCCATTTCCCCATAGGAACTAGAGTGAAATACACTATTTAAAGGAGTGAAATTGCTCTTTTCCAAACCAAATTTTAGATACCAATAAGTCCAAATATCAAGCTGATGTGACTAAATTGTTATCTTAAGACCTAATGAAAATATATATTCATATGAAACAAATCACAAGCGTTTCTGGGCTTCAGGTCCAGCTAGCAGAAAGGGAACAGGGTTAAGAAGACTGATCAGTGTTTATTGATCTTTGTTGAGGATAAGGTTGCTCAAAGGAAGAAGTTTTCCCATTATTCTTAAAATACCAGTTATCAAGTATTTTATCTTTGGAAGCTTTTTACACTTATAAGTTATGAAGAGCTTAAACCCTATTTGTGTTAGATATGTTTAAAAAATTTATTTTCTGATAGCTCAAATTTTATCTTTGGCAAAAAATAGTCTGTACTTTCCCTGAAGTGACAGCTTCATCTCATTCATTTTCAAATGGACGTCTGAAGATGTCCATATCTGAATGAGCACAGTTGCTCCATCAGTTTTTGAGTAATACTGATGTCCCATGAGAAAGGTGACTTTTTTCAATGCACAACTCAAACAAAGTATAAGCACATTCTTTCAAAGCAATGATTACACTTAGCTGTGCAGTCAAAGGGCTTAATGTTCACCTCCAGTTTCAACACACAGAATATTAAAAACATGTATACTCAACAGTTGAAATGTAACACTGACAACTGTCTGCTTCACCAAAGACATTCTTTAGTGAATCTGATTTTTTTTAAAATAGTGCCTCTGTGGCATAAGCACCTGCCCGGCAAAAGTGAGGTCATGAGTTTGATCCCCAGTACAAAAAAAAAAAAAAAAAAGTACCGCTGTGATACTGAGGAATACAGTGATTTTTTATTTTACAAACTTTTTCTTCCTTTGGTACTGGGGATTGAACTCATGACCTAGCACTTGCCAGGTAGGCACTTATGCCACTCAGCTAAATCCCCAGCTGGTTTTACAAACTTCATTTGTACTAAGGTAGCTATAGTTTTACCCACTATCCTTTTTGTCATTCACTGATGCTGCTGGTACAGGTACTCTTCTTTGTGAACAAAGTCCTATAATATTTTCAGGGATTCAACAGAGGCAAACTGAACAGAACAGTGGAACTTCCATTCCTAATTAAACAAGAATGACAGACTGCATGCTGAGTTTCTTTCAAAAGATTCTGATGGAAAATAAAACGTTTATGATTCACTGTTACAAAGCAAATTTTGGCTGCATTAACTATAGTTCAAATCCATGTTGAAATTTGTTTTTGTTCTGTGCATACCGTACCATCTATTTTTTTTTATTTAAAAGAGAATAAAACAAAAGGGGGTAGTACAGAGCAGATCAGAACAGGACAACATAGGCAACACAGTACTTTACATTAAGTCAACTGGACATCAACATTATCTAACACCATATCTCTAGCTCTGCTATAGTTGAGCATAGTTTCAATTACAATAATATCAAACATAACACAATAGTATAAAGCCATGCATTTAGTGAAAGAATTCCAGGGCTTTCTGAACCGAATAACAGAAAATGATCAATGA
>PVJX010009949.1:0-59006 GCA_004027295.1 Dolichotis patagonum
GCATGGCAGAGGGGCATTGGCGAAGAGAAACAGTGCATGGCAAGTAGAAGGCAGCGAGCAGTGAAGAGGCAGCAGCAGCGCCAGCAGCAGCCCACCTCTCCCTCTTATCCCTTCCAGGCTGCCTGCCCTTTGGGTGGACCTTCCCATTATTCACAGGCAGAACTATGCCAAACCAGTCAGGGGCCGAATTTAGTAATCACACATTCTTAATCCCAACATCACACCCTTAGTCCAATCCTCACTCCTGATCACGTGTGGCTTTGGAGGAACATCTAGACATAAGCCATGACACCCACCAGCAATGTTTCTTTTCCTTTACATCCCTGTTGACACTCAGCTTTCACCATTTTAGTAACAGCTATTCTGACAGGTGTGTCAGAATGGTTTCACATTTGGCCTCAGCTTACCTCTCCTTAATGATTAGGAGTGGTAGGCATTATTTATGTAGTATCTGTTAGCTGTCCATAGGTCCTGAATATGCTGAGTTAAAAATATACTGGATTATTTCACTTTGAAATTTATCAGGTAGAATCTGTTTACTTGATTCAGATCACCATTAATTTAAACAAATATATGACTAAGGGGGTAGCTCTCTGGTAAAGTACTTGTGTAGCATGTACAAGGCTCTGGGTTTGATCGTCAGCACTGCTAAAATAAATAAGGACAAAAAATTTTTAAATGTACTCAAAGCTCTTCAGAAGTGAAAATTTAATGTAGGTTTTTATTCTATCTTGTTTTTAACACCACAGAATTCTATCTGCTCATATTTTTATGATTCAAATATTTTAGGGATAATAAAATAATCTGTCTCTGCCACAAATTATAGAAATAAAAATGAAATGTCCATGACTTTACAAAATGTGCACATATATATGTTTTCTGAGGAGCACATGTACACATGTACAGATGTATTTTGTAAATAACTATTAAATAAAGAATTTTACCAGAAATGATTTTTCAGTTAGCCCATATATCCCTAGATGGATATTATTTATATGAGTCATTATCAATTCCATTCTATTTGTAGTACCTGACAATTACATTCATCTTGCAATATTAGGGCACATATATACTGATTTTTCATTTTAGAGAAAGCTTATTCACGCAAAAAGCAGATGGTAAGAGAAGTTTTATTATATATAACGATGCCCTCAATTTTTCTGAACTATTTCCTACTTTTTTGCTAAAGATGACACAATAATGTCTGCTCAAAAGTGCTATTTGTCAGTAGATGATGCATTGACTGATAATTTGCATACTCCTTCAATTTGTTAAAACCAAAAAAATTTAAAAACCTATTTGACCACAAATGCATCTGTTACTCAAGTAATGGTGCCCTGCTTTCCTGAGGATTCAGCTAAGATGACTGAGTTATACCTGCTAGTCTTGCACTTCAGGATGACGTGTGTAACCAGATATACTCAAAAGGCTGGGCAAAACAGAAATATTTGTCAATGTCAATGTGTCTTTGCCAATACATTTTGTAACTGAAACATGTGTATCTATTGCTTTCCTTAAATATTTTATCAACTTTGAGGGTACAGATTTTTCACATTCAATTTGTGGGGAAAGATTTAATGGCCATACCAGACTCAGCTTCTGGCCTAAAGGGCTTGCCTTCATTTCTGCACTCAAGGAAATGTATCCATAGAAATCCCTTAGCGTGTTGGAGTTCCGATTTCTAGATACCCAAAGGTAGAGATGGTAAGAAATGACAAGGAGGTGTGACCTGAGTTGCTTCAGGCTGCGGTGTGGGAACTCTCCAGGAGGCTCACCTTTTCACTATGGAAAATCACCATACAGTGCTTGCGTCACTTAGTGATGGACACTTCCTGTGAAATGCACCCCAAATTGATCAGTCGCTGTGCAAACATCATAGCGTACAATGTACACAAATCTAGAGGGTACAGGCGGTCACTTGATGTGATGCAGTGGAGAAATCCGATAAACACGAGTTGGTTGTAGCTGCTGGTGTAACATAAGCTTTTTTGCAAGTAGAGGGAGTGTACTCTAAAATTGTGATAAAAATATAACAGTAAATACTACCCAGTACCACAGCCGTGAACTATCACTATTAAATGTTCTGTGAATAATTTGTGTACATTATTTTTTTACACTACTGGCAGTGCAGGTCTATTCATAGGGGCATCATCAGACACGTGGATAAGGCCTTGGTCTACAACTTTACAATGACCAGGTGACAGGCTTTTAATGACCTTATGGGATGGGCATCATATACATAGTCTATGGTAGACTGAAATATCTGTATCTCAATGGGGAGCATCCATTTTAGACCAAAAAAATCTCATATTTCCAAGGCCAAGCTTTATCTGCAACAGAAAGGGAGTCCCATCTGGTTCCTTGATTGGAAGTTTTGATTAAACTAATTTTTGTTTTGTTTTGTTTGTTGAGACAGAATCTCACTATGTAGCCCAGGTTGGTCTCAAACTTGTGGTGATCCTCCTGCCTCAGAGCCCTGAGTGCTGGGATTACAAGTGTGCATCACTATACCTGGTAGACACTGATTTTTAAAAGTGAATCTTTTTTTGACCTTTTCACCAAGGTTTTCATGCACAGGAGCAAAGCACTATCCTGAGATTCCAGGGGTGCTGAGAGTTGGGCTGAAAGAGGTGAAATGGAGAGGGCAGAAATGAAGAGAGGGGAAATGGAGGGGTGATGATTTCATGAAATGGACAGGCAGGGAAGGAGACCCAAGCTGACTCCTTGTAGGATGCCAGGTGACCATCCTCGGAGAATCTATGCTACTGAGATGGTGACCGGAGACTAATTCTGGCCAGCTGCTCCCTGTAGAAGAAGCAGTGTGTGGAAGGGGACACACTGAGTGTCCCCATTCTCTCTGTCCACCCCATTATTTTATCCACATATTTCCACACCTCTCTTCCCCTCCATCTGTATTTCCACTACTTTATTTCAGAGCCTCTTACCACTCATGGGGGTCACACCATAGCTTTCCAGCTGAGCTGCCTGCTCCAGTACATCCACCCTCCACACTTGGTTACACTGTAGATGTGACCATGTCACACCCTTATTCAAGACTCTGTGTGGCTCCTTGGCACACAGGATAAAGTGCACTTACTTGCTCAGTGTACCCTTCTGGATCTCTGCCTGGCTGTGTGATCTCTTCCATCTTCCCCTTTCCATCATGTATCTCTGTGGTGATGGGGACCTTCTTGTGGGGACTTCACATCCTACAGCCCCAGTGAGAAGCAAGAAAGAGTTGGTGCGCACCCATCCCGCAGCATTGCACTGTTTCAGACGCGGAAGAAGTCTGTCCGTCACTGCAGCTGACTAAAACCCCGAGAGAGATAACGCATGTGCTGTCGCTCACACTGTACCCCAGAGCTGATTAGCTGAGCAGGTCATTTGCGGCCCATGCAATTGGCTGAGAGACATAGGGTGCAGCAGTTGGAGAGAAAAAGCCTCTACTCTAGAGGCTGGCAGCACAGACATCTGCAGGAGATGGTGACAGGCTATTTGGAGGGGCTTAGCCAAAGGTAACCGTCATCTGCTCGCTGCTGTGACTATTTTCTGGGTATTGGAAGTGAAAAACTGACAGCTATGTCCAGTAAGTTAACTGTCCGACAGGCTGACAGCTCAGTTGCATAATCACGAGGAGAAAATCCTGTTATTGCTTCTCACAGCGGAGCAGGGTGGGGGCAGGCCAAGCAGGCAGCCATGAGAGCCATTCCATTGGGAATCTTAAAATACTAGTGATATGCAATGAAACAGAAACATATTTTATTCAGCAGCATTTGTGAGAGAAAGTATTAGAATACTTTGATAAGCCATTGGATGGGTATCGGTGCCTGTCAGACTCATGAGACACATTCATATGATGACCACCAATCCCCGGTCTTCCCAGAGTAGCTGTCAACTGCTCTGCTCTTGCTGAACGGGAGCCTGCAACTGCCCACCAGGGCGCGATCACTTGGGGTGGTGGACAGCACCTTACTGCACTCTCAGGAAGCACCTAGTGTTAAAAATCTTCTGGAGAAAATGTCATCTTGCCTGGTCAAACAGTGTTTCCGAGCCAGGCAGGTCTGCAGTCCAGTGGAGTATATTCAGTTCTCTGGCAGTCCTTAGCAAGCAGCTTTGGCATGATTACTGATTTTATCGGGAATCAAGGCAGAATTCTGTTATACACCTGTCTGAACTTGCATTGCTTTCTCAGTTCAGAACATGAACAGGAAAAGGGGATATTACAGATTTGGCTTTCTACATGGGCTTCTTAAGGCTGTCTTTACAAATTGCCACGAAACAATTGGCTGAAAACAGCAGCAATGTGTCTCTCTCAGTTCCGGAGGCAGGCAGTCTCCAGTACCACAATGCCCGCAGTGCCACCCTCCTTGTGGAGGCTCCTCCTGTCCGCACCACACCCCCATCCCCAGCTTCTCCTAGTGGCTGCTGGCTTCCTTAGTTTCTGGCTCGGTTACTCTAGGATCAGTGTCCACACATGCTCTTCTTCCCTGTGTGTCTTCCTCAGCGTCTGTGTCTCACATTTCTCTCTCCTTTTTCATATGACACTGGTTCTTGCACCATAAATCTTGTCTCAAGTTCCTTCACTTAGGTCTGCAAGACCCTCTTTTCAAATATGATTGAGGCAGACATAGATGGATTTGGAGCACACAGTTCAGCCCATGACATGCCCTGAACTCCAGCATCTCATCAGTGATTGGAAAACAGTGAGAAATGGATAAGGACTATGTGATGAGCCTGTCACCTGTGGGGCTCTGAGTATGGCCAGAACACAGAAGGTTAAATGTTAGCCACTGGGACATTTGAGGATTTGATCGTGGCGACCCATTGCTGTACTTACATGATGCCAGTAACTAGTTTCGACTGCTGCACTATAGGATTTTTTTGCTTTTGCAAATTGTTATTGAAGATCATAAATCATAGGCAGTTTGATGGATTTTTACAAGCTGCACGCTATTATGCATGTAGCCATGAGTCAAAATAGAAACTATTACAAGTATCCCAGAAGTATGTCAGTCACAACCTGCCAATTAATGTCCCAGCTCTGGGGACATCCCAACCTCGCTATGCTGTTTGTTTGCCTGCCTTTGTAGTTTATATAGATGCAGCCATACCATATGTCGGCTTCTTCCACTCAGTTACAGATTTTGGGATCATCTGTATTTGCATGGATTGTTGTGTAGCAGTCTTTGTCAGGCATGTAACTAGACATTGGCAGGCTTGAAGGACTCAAGGAGATACAGCATGCATTGCCACCAAGTTAAAAAGCAAAGACTTCACTGCACAAACACGTATAATAACTGGTTAGGTCTTAGACCTAAAGTATATCACAGAGTGCAGTGACATTTTGAGGTTACACTTTGTGCACTTTCCTTCGGCATCTGGCCACCTGGCCATTGAGTTCTAGAACAAGGCATGCAACATACCTGGCTGCTGCAGCCTATCAACAAATGATGCCAGGAGAGGAAATGTTTAAGACCCTCCTGCCATGGTCTGGGACCTGGTTTGATTTAAGAACTTATCTTTCATAAGTTTCTTATGTGATTAAACCCTTTGTTTTAGTTACTTTTCTCATTGCTGAGACAAAATACCAGGTGCCCAAAGTTAAAAGGAAAAAGATTTATTTAGCTCGCAGTTTGTAGAGGTTTTAGTCTAAAATCAGCTGGCTCCAAGGCAGGGGGGCACATGACAGGAGGTAACAGTTCATGGCAGAGAAAGACTATAGAAGCAACAAGAAAGAAAGGAACAAGCCTCTTTCTGTCCCTTATGTTGTATGAAGGTTAGTCAACCTAAGGCAAGTGTAGCACTCACATTCTTAAACTCAGTGTTGGACCTTGAATCAATCACAAATTCAGCCACCGCTGAAAATCTTGCCCCTCTCATGACTACATGAGACTTCGGGAGACATCTAGACAAAAACCATACTAGCCTTTGAGGAAACACTGACTATTTAAGAGGATAGAAAGACATTTTGTAATTCTAAAGTAACTTCTAAGTAAAATGTTGATAAGCATCATAACCATTAAGGTTTTCTGAATTCCAGGAGTAACTGGGGTTTTTTTTGTACTAGAGATCAAACTCATGACCTCATGCTTGCCAAGCAGGTGCTTATGCTGCTGAGGTAAATCCCCGACCCTCAAAGAGTAACTCTTGTGTGCATAAAAGACATCCGAATTTGCACTCGGAATAGACTCCTTTGTGGCCTAAAGGATTAACTCTCCATACCTACTTTACAATGATCTCCACCCACACTCTGCACCTCCCATGTGTCTCCCTGGACTTCTTTCATCAGGGGCGCAAAGAGCAGGGAACCCAGACAGTGAGGGGCCCGTGTCTCGCTGTGTTGGGACCTGGCTTTTTGGTGTCTGTCTTAATAGGCAGCCTGAGCTTTAGTTAGCACAGGTCACATGGGACCCTCACCTTGTGGGTCACTATGAGGTGAGGCCACCTTCCCCACAGCAAGTGGCTATGTCATACAGGCACAGGGCAGGCAGGATCTGAGCAATGGGGTGGCTTGTAGATGGGTTTAAAGGTGACAGTAGCTACGACAAGGATTTGATTTTAAAAGTTGAGAACATTTTAGATGTCAGGAAGCAGGATAATTTTACTGTGTTCTATGTCAGTAAATCAGTAGGCCAGGATTTGAAACCAAGGGTAACACACACACACACTCTCTCTCTCTCTCTCTCTCTCTCTCCTTTTTTATAGTTTTTATGGTATGGAGATCCAACCCAGGATCCTGTGCACATTAGACAAGGCCAGACTTTACCACCCCCAGCCATTTTTATTCTATTTTTTAAACCAAAGATCTTGCTAAGTTGCCCAAGGCTGGTCTGGGACTTGCCATCTTCCTGCCTCAGCCTACTAAGGGACTGACTATAGGCATTTGCCACCATACCTGGCTGGGAATAATTTTTCAGAATAGTAGCAGTTTTGAATTTTAGAGTGTTTTGGAAGGCATCCATAGGCAGTGGAAGGTAGACTGTCCCAAAATTCTACTCTTCCTTTACGTTGCTTTATTTATTTTACCTTTTTCTAAGTTCTGAGGATGGATGCACTCTCCTCCCTTCCCACAGCACGTTAAGCAAATGCTCTCCTACTGAGCTACATCCTCAGGATTCTTATATTTAAATTGGCTTTTGGGACCAAAAGAGGAAAGTATAAAGGAGCTAATTAATTCCTGCAACTCACTCACAGATTGAAGAGAACCCACTGTGTGATCCAGATGTCTCTGACTATGGTTTAAATGTCAGAGTCAGTCGCAGTTTCACCCACAAAAGGATAATAGATTTTATGAAGATACAAACTAACTAAATAAAGAACTGTATGTGGTGGTACACATCAGTAATCCCAACACTCTGGGAAACCAACGTAGGAGGACCAAATCTGAGACCAGCCTGGGCAAGTTAGTGAAACATTGTCTCAAAATTTAAGAAAATAAAAAAAAAATAAAAAATAAAGTAAAATAAAGAAGACTAGAATTCCTCATCCTAAAGAGCATGATATGTCTGAGCCTGTGAGAGAAACAGATCTATGTTACTAAAAAAATAAGGCAAAGTATTCTTAAAGATAGAGATAAAGATGAAACACATATTTTAGATAAGTCTCTAACACAAACAGTTTTAAATTCCAGTGAAGTCCTTTGGAAGAGGAAAGCAACATTTCACAAAAAGTTGACTGGAACAGATTTTGCAGTATCCAGGAAAATGTGAGAGGTGTTCCCTTAGATCTCCCAGAAAAGGGCTGCTCAGCAAGGCTGCACTGGGAGAAATTCTGGCAATGACTTCTTCTTGCACGTAATCCAAGTGGTTCCAGCAGTTTGGACAGACCCAAAAAGAAAGACCACAAATTTCAGCGTAAAATACTCAAAAAATCAGTGCGTGAACTTTCTCATGACCCAGGACATCCGTATGCCTAAGGGAATACCTGAGAAATTCCTGGAATTTGGTCTCTGAAAGAAAGCATGGGAAAGATGAGATATACGAAAGTGGAGCCAGGCAGGATGAAAATGGAACAAGTCTAGGCCTGGGGTCAGCGCTGGGTGGATGGAAGAAGACCTCTGGGTAGGATTTTTCTATTCAGTAAGGTGAAGATGGCCAAGATTTGAAGGGTCAGGGATTGCTTTTAACAGAGCTGGAATTAATGATTTTATGGTTGTCATTATGGGAAATTGCATAAGAAAAAAATCTAGATGATTATGTTCAGAAAACAATTATTGGAAAATAAAAGGGCCAGGGATTTAGCTCAGCAGCATAAGAGCCTTCCTACCAAGCGCAAGGTCGTGAGTTTGATCTCCAGTACCAACAAAACAAAACAAAATGAAAAAAAGAAAAGAGAGGTACAGTTTTATAGGAAATAAATGGACCAATTTAAACAATAGCTTAAACTAATGCAAAGTTGAGTGTTTTTGGAAGAAATAGGGGATATCCAAGAGAAATAAAACATCAGAGCACGATCTCACTATTACAAAAAAATATGGGAAAGAAATCAACAATATCTGAAGGGCTGACTTTTTCAGAATCTGTAGTAAAAAATGTCTCAGGAAGTGCATGTAGAGAATTTGGTCCTTACAGGTCCCTAGGGCAAGAGATTGCTGGAGTGTTAATACAGCTTTGTTTAGGATTCTGACAAAAAGATCCCTAATTTGGAAAAATGGGGGCAAGGGAAACCCCTCTCTCCAGAGACAGCTTTAACAGGCCTAAGCAATTCCATATAGAAAGACAATGGATATGGCTCCTGTGGTACCCAAATGCCTAACCCAGGGACTCCACAGGAAACGGACAACAAGAGTTTTGGAGTCTTCTAATTGGAAAAGAAGGGTACTTAAAGAAGAGGACTGGTGACTGGAGCCATCCTGCCTGCAAAGTGCTGAGTCAGTGTGAAAGCAGAGGGGTCTTAAATGCTACCCAAACAGGAGGCAATGTGCATGACATGGTCTCGACACCTTCCCCAATGTGGCGCGCCTGCAGTGGCCAAGGTAAGCGCTGTAGAGGCTGTTTGATCCTATCTAGTTTAGGGGACTCTAGAACCCAGTTTGAATTTGCCTATGTGGTGTTCTGGATCAAAAAGGTCTTGTGTTTCTTCACATCCTCTGGCTCATTTTTGTCCATAGTTCACCGACAGGATGTGGGGAGTAGAATTCTTATCTGTTGTGTTCAACTTTTTAGTTATTTGGACTCTTCTAGGTGAGACTTGGGAAAACTTGGTTGCTGTGACTTCCGAGGGGCAGAAGGACCAAGCTGTTCCCATGAAGACAGCCAAAGCTGGCCATGGCAGGACCCCACAGTCCCTGGCACTCAGCACTTCACCAGCTGAGACTGAGCAGACCCAACCTCAGGAGGGGCTTACCTTTATTCAAACTTCGTAATATTACCATTTATTTAACCCGATCTCTATTGATGGACATTAATGGAGCTAACCTTTTGCTCTTACAAATAATATGGCAACGGACTGTGCAAATGTTGCTCTATATATGTGAGTAAATTTGTCGTTCAAATTTCTGGAAGCTTCCCTGCTGGGTCAGAAAATATTGAGCAAATATTTAAAGAACATTGATTTGAGGGGGCAACAGGTTATTAGGCAGTGCCTATTTATTTTGGTTTGGCCCTGTTCACTGGCAGTGAGCCATAAAAGAAAGAAAACACTTTATTTCATGGAATCAAATTTGAGAAATTATTATCATACCCCACAGCTATGCCAGCACTCCGTCATCAACACAGTGCAGGTGAGAAGGACCTCACATCCTCATGCTATGACTTGTCATTTGTTCAAAGATGAGCAAGTTGGGCTTATGAGTCCCAGCCCCTTCACTTAGAGTTACAAAGAAAAAGAGTAAGAACATAGTTGAAAAACCAAGCAACACTTTGACCAAGTTATCAAAATAAAGAGCAGCAATGTGATCCCAGCACCCTGAGAGGCTGAGGCAGGAGGCCTGTGAGTCCAAGCCCAGCTTGGGAAACTTAGGGAGAACCTGTCTCAAAAAATAAACTGCCGAGGATGTAGCTCAGAGCAAAGACTCAGAGTTCAATTCCCAGTGCTGCAGAAAACAGCACAAAACTTAAAAAAAAAATCCAAATGAGGAAAGATTGATTTACTAAAAAGGAGAAAGGATTATATTCTTTTTGTTTTTACCCCAGGAGATAGAAGAGATTATATTCCTTTTTAAAATAAAAGCGATGAAAGGAAAAGATTGTGGAAATATCTTAAATCTGCACAGTAACCTGTGACTGTTGAACACGTGGAAACTCGTGGTCTGAAATGTGCTAGAAATGTAAAATTTGTGCTAGGTTTCAAAGACAGTAGGAAAACTTGTAAAACAACCAATTAACAATTTTTATATTGAGTACATGTTGAAATAATTTTGGAGATACTGTTACTGTTTGAGATACTGACAGTGTTTGAGATACTGACAGTGTTAAAGTGAATGTCACCTGTTTCATTTTTACTTTTTAATATAGCCATTAGCAGCTTTTTGGTGAACAGAGTGTCTTGCATTGTGTCAAATATTTCAATTTGAAAGAACTGCTGCAGATTAAAGGAAGCCAAACAGACATGACAACTAAAAGCAAGACCTGATTCTCAGTTGGAACTTTGTAGTAAGAGAAAAAATAATGCTATACAGTGCTACTTGGGGTCAATTGCCAAGGCTGGAATACAAACAATACATTACAGAGTAGAACTGTAGCAATGTTGAATTTCTTCTGTAGATACCTACTCTGGTCATGGAAGACAGTACCCTTGCTTAGGAAACACACCACGAAATTTTAAAAGACAAAAGGACCACGAAGCATGTAACTTTCCCATAAAATGGTTCCAAAAAGTTGTATATCCTATATAGTTATACTTGATAAAAAGATGGAAGCTGTAAAAGAAGGGAAGCAAGTCATAAAGTAAATAGGGTCAAATAGTACTAAGTGAATCAGGATAGAGGACATACACGTTCTCGGCACTGATTTTAGTTTTGTAGCTTTTTTTGTGTGAGGTGATTTCCAAATAAACACTTTTAAAATTGGAATAACTTGTGTCTTAGTTCTTAGTTACTTTCCTTGTTGCAGGGACAAAATACCTGGCACCCAGATGTTAAAGGAGGAGTTTATTTTGGCTCATGGTCCACGGCATAGGAATGGGTGGGGGAGAGCTGCTCAGGGTATGGCAGACAGGAAACAGAGTAGCCAGGGAGGTGCCAGGGAGGGAGGTAAGTTACCCTCCAGGGACCACCCCTGTCAGACCAGGCCCAGCTCCCAACACCAAGCCAGACACAGAGCCCTGTCACCAGCTGCCTTTCACCTGAGCACATGACCTACACATAAACCACTTGATGTTCATTCATTCAACACATATTATGGAGTCCCTAGGACCTGTCAGAGCTGGATGACTGGTGAAACAGTCATGGTCCTGCTCTGATGGAATGTGGAGAAAAACTTATTTTAAGTGGAGAAAAATGGACTTAATTAAAGTTAACATCTGGGCCAGGTAGTAGGAAGGAACAGTGAGGAGAACATAGGCAACTTAGAAAGTGCCTAGTCTTTTGTGGAAAGTTAAGGAAGACTTATCTGAGGAAATATGCAAAGATGAGTGGAATTAGCCAGTGCTGGTGTGGGGTGGATAAGAGAAAAAGCAGGCTGTAGACAAGGTCAGCAGCATGATCTAAGGTCCTGAGGTGGGTGGATAACCAGTGCACTCAGTGTGGCTGGAGCTTAAGGAGAGACAAAGAGAGAAATATGATGAACCCAGAAGGGTAGGGAGGGACAGATATGATCAGGCCTGGGTCTCTTGTGTACTTCTACTTTCTTCTAGAAGCTGGGCAAGTCTTAAGATGAGTGTGATATGATACAATGTTGGAAGTTTAAAAATAATTAGCCGGGGAGGGGTGGCTCAGTGGTGAGGTTCTTGCCTGGCACATTTGAGGGCTTGGGTTTGATCCTTAGTTCTAAAAAAAACGTTACTCTGGTTGCTGAGTGCAATGTGTAAGTAGGAAGTCCAGTGTCTGCATCCATGTCCCTAGTCAAAAACAGATTAGGGTGACAGGATAGAAGTGGCAGAGATGGGGAGAGGAGGGCGCATGACTGTGAGAGACGGGATTTGGAAATGAATGGAATGGGGAATCCAGAGAGATTATGCTGTAGGAAACTCACAAGTCTCTACTTGAAACCACTCACTGCTGGTGGACTAGAGGAATTCTGGAAAGGAACAGAAGAGCAGACTGTGATAATCGCTCAGATTTGTAGTGGGAAATTCTGAGCTCGATTTTGTACTTGTGAACACCAAATGAGAGGTGATCTATCCTCACCTAGCACTGTCCCTCCTCCACCCAAGCTGACCGCATTAGTCACTTTTCTGTCACCAGAGCAAAATAGCTGTCTTAGTTACTTTTCTCATTGCTGTGACAAAATATTGACCATCTAAAGTTAAAGGGGGAAAAGCTAATTTAGCTCACAGTTTGTGGAGGCTTCAGTCCATAATTTACTGGCTCCAAGGCAAGGTGGCAAATGGCAGAGTGACAACCATTCATGGAAGCAGGAGACAGTAAAAACAACAAGAGAGGAGAGAGACAAACAACTCTTTCTTTCCCTTATATTGGATGCAGGATACCCACGCTAGAGCAGGTGTAGCCCTCATACCTATAATCCCAGAATTGAACTACAAATCAGTCACAAACTCTAGATTCAGCTGCCTCTGAAAAGCCTGTTCTCCATGACTGTATGAATCTTGGGAGGGGGGCATCCAGACACAAATCATAACATTTTATCTCTAGCCCCCCCCAAAGACTCATATGCATTCCTTTATGCAAAAGGCCTTTAGTCCACCTCTAAGAATTGCCAGTCCTAATAGTTTCAGCTTGCTGAAAAGTGCAAGTCCCAAGTCTCCTCTGAGATTTTAAGCAAACTCTTAGCTGTGAAACCCTGTACAAACAAAAAGAAAGTTAAATACTTGGAACATTCAATGGCACAAGATAAACATTTCCATTACAAAAGTTACCAACAGGGGATATAAAGGAGTGGGAGCACAGCAAATCTAAACTTCAGCAGGGAAAACATTAAGTCCTGACCTGAGGAAGTCTGTGGCAAGCTGTGAACTCCAAAGGGCTTGAGCGACTCTGCCTCTAGGGTACATCAAGTGGTTGTAGCTCCCATGGCTTTTCTCTTGGGTCCACTCTGCTTGCTCCTTGGAATTTTCCTCACATGATGCATATTCCTGGATTCTCCAAAATTCTAGGGTCTTCACTGCACCATTGGCTTTACACTTATAGCTTCACACATTGCCTTCTCAGGGACACACTGCCTGACTTCTCAGGCCTTCTACTGAAATTGGGATGGAGGTTTTCCTGACCCTGCAACTCTTGAATTCTGCATGCTCCTCAAACTAGTGTCATGTGGATGATTCTAAGGTCTGCTGTCAGATGAAACAGCCCCCAGGCTTCCTTCTCTCCTGGCTGTAGGGATTGAGTGTCTGGATTGCTAGGCACTTTGAATTCAATTCTCTACACTGCTACTATTCTGGAACATAGTGCTTTAGGTCTCTCTTCTCAAAATGAAGTTTTTCATTTTTGTAATTTTGAGGTTGTAAAGGCTACAGTCCTGCTGCTTCTTGTGATGCCCTCTGGCCATCTTTTCTGTTCTCCTGTTCTTTCTCAGCAATCAGGATCTTTCCTTCTCTATCTTTGCAGTCCACTGGAGTTACTGGAGCTTCTTTTCTGGAAAAACTCACAACCTTTTAAATCATTCTGATGGGCCCTTTGCTTTTGATTCTCAATATAAATCTGGCTAAAAGCCCCCAGCTATAGCCATGCCACTACCTCAACATTTGACTGCCTTGAAATGTTTTCTGCAAGTGAGTTACTCTGTTACCCTTAATCTCAGTCTCATTCAAAATTTCTGGACAGGATAAAAATGCAGATAAACGTTTTGCTAAGACATGACATACTTCATGTGAAGTCCAACACCCAGCGCACTCCTTCTTCCATCAGAAACCTCCTGAGCTTGGTCTTTTCTGAATTTTCTGGCCTTCTGAGCTCTGACCAGAATCTCTCATACAGAACAGCCTAAGATATTCCAGCTGTGCTTTTTCAGCCAACATCTCTGAACTTTCCCAATTTCTTCTTCCAGGTCATGCCCAGAGGCTCTTGAACCATGTAGAAATAGTCACAGCATTGACTCCACTCCTGGTACCAAGTTCTGTCTTAGTTATTTTCTTGTTACTGAAGCAAAATACCCAACACCTAAAGTTAAAGAGGGAAAGTATATTTAGCTCATAGCTTGTGGAGGCTTTGGTCCATAATCAGCTGGCTCCAAGGGAGGATGGCACATGGCTCCAAGGTAGAATGGCCTGGTGGAAGGGGAGAGCCAAGGACAGCTGCTTGAACTCTGACAACCAGGAAGCAGAGAGAGAAAGGAGGAACTGGGGATAAGAATGCACCCTTTGAAAACAGGTTATCCACATGCTGAAGGCTTAATCTAGACCAATATTTCTCACCATGCAATAAACTAAAATAAAAATGGATCAAAGATCTATATATTTAAAACAAATAATTTTCTGGAAGATAAAATTATTGAAGTCATAGGCACAGGCAAGAACATTCTGAACAGAAAACTACAGTTGCATGAGAATCAATACCAAGAACCAACAAATGAGATCACATCAAATTAAAAAGTTTCTGCACAGAATGAAAATCACCAAAATAACAAAAAGACAAACTACAGAATGGGAAGAAAACTTTTCCAGGTATTCCTCACACAAAAGACTAATACTAGAACTCAAAAAAATTAGACCAACTTTAAAGACTCAGTGAAAAAAAATGGAAGGTCATCTAAAATGAATAGATATTTCTCTGATGAAGTAATACAAATGACTAATAAATGTGTTAAAAATGTTCACTGTCACTAGCCATTTGAAGAATACAAATTAAAAAAATACTGAGATTCCATCTCACTCCAGAGAAAATGGTCGATACCAAGAAATCAACCAATAACAAGTGCTGAAGAGGTTGTAAGGAAAAAAGAAATATTTTGTCATTTTTGTTTGGAAGAGTAAACTGGCACAATCACAATGGAAATCAGTATGGAGATTTCTCAAAAAATAGTAATTCCATTTGATACAGCTGTGCCCCTTCTGGGTATCTTTCCAAGAGTTAAAGACACAATGTGACAGTGATGTATGCATACTCATGTTAATAGCAACACAATTCATAATAGCTAAATCTTGGAAGTAGCCTGTATGTATATCAACAGACGAATGAATAAAAAAATATAGTATTTATGCAGAATGGAGTACTACTCTGCAATAAAGAAGGATAAGCTTGAGTCATTTGTATGAAAATGCATACACCTTGAGACAATAATGTTAAGTAAATCAGACACACAAGCTTAAATATTCCATGGTTTCTCTTATATGAGAAACTCAACACATAAATAAAATGAAAAATAAGAGAGAGAGAGAGAGAGAGAGAGAGAGAGAGAGAGAGAGAGAATCTGGCATAGACATTGTATCTAAAAGTGTATCTTGATTTAGTTGTGTTTTGTTTTGTTTTTGGTACCGGGGATCAAACTCATGACCTTGTGCTTGTGAATTGATTTAATATTATTGTCTTATGTATTTTATATGTTTTTTGGCCTGTTAGATTGGCAATTAACCTGCATGTATGATAATTAACTTTATAAAGATTTCTAAGATAGATAAATGAATCTGGTGCTGACAAAAAAGAGGAGTGGGAGAAAGGGGAAATGGTAATTGAGATGAGTTATGTGCATAGGAATTCCTGCAGTGACTATAATCATTATATACTGCAAACATGTCCCAGTATAAAAATTTAAACTTTAAAAGAAAAGAGATTATGACAAAATATTTTTATTACTTCATTAAAAGACAGAACAAACCCTTCCAGATCATACGCCAGTGGTCCAGCACCTCACAGTGCATCAGCAAGGTGCCCTGTGGACCCAGTCACCTTCTAAACACTGGGACTCTGGGGACATTTTAGATTTGACCCTTAACTCTCTGCTTCCCGAGGCAGCCCCAGCTCAGCACATCCAGGTCCTTCTCCACCTGAGACTGTGTCCACTGTTCCAGGTCCCACTCCTCTTTCTGCACCCTAAAGGTCTGCAGGAAGAGGGCAGACCTCTCAAAGGCAAATGCAGAGGACCTCATCTTTCTCTCACTCAGCCTGCTGGGAAGCTCTGCAGCTCTCTAATGGACTTGGCGACTCACACATCTCCATCCTCAGTCAGCATGTGAGCACCAGGCACAGACTTCAGCTTCCTGCTGCACATCTCCATATGGATGCCTGCCAGCCCCTCCAGCACTGCTGGACAGAGAAGAGCAAGAGCCCTCCAGGAAAGAGATCAGAAGATGTGCTCCAAAGAGGAAGAAATGCTGAGTTCACTTTGCCTTCCTTCCTTCCTCTCTTTCCTTTTCTGCTCCCTCCTTCCTTCCCCTTCTGCTTCCTCTTCCATTCTCCCTTCCTCCTCCCTTCCTTTGTCTTCCACCTCTCTTCTCCTCCTCTTCCTGTCCCTTCCCTCCCCTCCCTTCTTTTCTCTGTGTTGGAGATAGAACTAAAGGCTTCATGCATGCTAGGCAAGCACCCTACCACTAAGCTGTTTCTCCAACGTTTGTTCCCATGAGGGACTCTGCCGTTTGGCTGGTCTCAATCTCAATTCATCTCTCTCTCTCTCCCTCCTTCTCTCCCTCTCCTCTCTCCTTTCTTCTCTGTCATGTGCTAGAGATGGAATCTAGAGCCTCACCTGTGATAGGCAAGTGCCCTACAACTGACTCCACCTCCAGCCCCTGGACTCCGTTCCCTCTGGTTCACACACCATACTGAGTCACCCCCTGGATTCTCCTGCTAACACCTCTCATGGTACCCCTCCACCCCACCGCAGGGCGTCACCATATTCACATCCTGCTCACTGCCCAGAGCCACGCACTCCTCTTGTTAACCCTCTCCCTCTTATGGAGTCAGAAATAATTCTTGAATATCTTAAAATTTAACAGGTTACCCCAGTACTTAAAATCTACTGGTGGCTTTTCCCTGCCTACAGGCTGGACACCAAGGCCGAGCCGGAAGCCTGACCTGGTCACACGCACGCCCAGAAGCATCCCATTCTGTAGCTCCTGGCTTCATCACACATCAGTGCCTTGGCTATGGGACTTCTTCCGCCTGGCACGCCTACCATGCTCTGCCCAGGAAGTACCCACTCATCTCTCAAGAATCACTTCTCCTAAATGACAAAGAACAGTCGAAAATTACATAACAGTGACTTTAAATTGGGTTCTTATGGACAAAATGTACATTGATGTACTATGTTGCTCAGGCTGGTCTCAAACTCCCAGCTTCAAGAGATCTTTCTGCCTTACCCTCTTGATTAACTGGGGCGCTAGGCATGTGCCACCCTGCCCAGCTTTGTTTGGTTATTTATTTTATTTTTCGTTTGGTTATTTTAATAATGAGGTTTATTACGATTTTTACAAAAGTAAAATCTATCTCAGTGGCCAAATGGAGACAATTTACGCTATAAAATAACTAAAGACAACAATAGGTTACAACTTGTAGAACAGAGTAGAACAAATGTTTACGAGTTCACAATGATATAAATAAATAATTGCAAAAATGAATATATGTAAGTAGAGAAAATAACAGCTCTTTATCACAGTAAAATTCTAGCTAATAAAGAATGATAAGGGCCGGGGGTTAGCTCAGTGGCTTAAGTGCCTGCCTAGTAAGCATGAGGTCCTGAGTTCAATCCCCGGTCCAAAAAAAGAAAAATGATAAAAATAGGTGTAAATTAGCAAATACCAATTCATTAATTGTGGCAGGTAAGAATCACTGATGGATGCTAAAAAGTAGGCAGAGAAAACATGAACAGAAACTGGATATTTGCATAGCCTCAGAATTTCTTGTCCCACAAGAAAATTACTTACTTATCTTGCGGGGAAAACAGTGATTCTACAGAGGAGAAATCTGGCAGATGCCACCTTCATGGAGTGGTCAGTTATCATCACCAGGCCTGTTGACACCCTATACCCCTGCTACGGGGAAAGCTACTGCAGGCTGGTCATGAGAGAAGGGAGGGCAGCACAAGCTCCAGGTGGGGTACAGAAGGTCTGTGTGTAGCAAGTGGGGTTCACTTAGGGTTGAGGGCACAGTGTGGGGAGAGGCAGGACATCAGTGGTGACAGGGATCCAATACAGTCTCTCCCTGAGGAGGAATGAGAAGGGTACAACCGGCTGTCCTGGTGCGGCAAAAGGATGAGTGACATAGTTCTACAACATAGGCAACTGGAGAAATATGCCTGGGAAGAAGGTGGCATTGTGTGCAGAGACTGAGTGCTCACAGCATGCTGGGAACCATGCCAAGAACAAGGGTCCCCCCTCTGATTTCAGGCGTTAAGTCTCTAAACTCAAATTTTTAAAAGAATCAGATTCTGGTGACTGCTCCAGCCAGCCAGGTGCTGGTGTGCTACTGTGCCTGGGGCAGGGCAGAGCGGGATTAAGGAGAGGAGCAGGGCTCCACCCGTGAGTAAGTAAGGTGCCTAGAAGTAGCCCTCCTCCCTCCCCTGGGTCAGCAGGTGGAAGATACACAGGAAGAAGGCCAGGTGAGGGAAGGAGACAAAGGGCTGCCAGCAAGAGGCACTGAATCCCACCTGTAGTGCTATCACAGAAGCCCACAGGCAGGGTCATTTGTAAAGAAAAGAAACTTATTTGTCACAGTTTGAGATCAAGGGGCCTGCTGGCTGAAGGCAGCCCAAAGGCAACACACATGGAGCAGGAGAGATGCGTGAGCTCAAATTTCTTCTTCTTCTTCTTCTTTCTTCTTCTTCTTCTTCTTCTTCTTCTTCTTCTTCTTCTTCTTCTTCTTCTTCTTCTTCTTCTTCTTCCTTCTTCCTTCTTCTTCTTCTTCTTCTTCTTCTTCTTCTTCTTCTTCTTCTTCTTCTTCTTCTTCTTCTTCTAAAAAGCCTCCAGTCCCATCCTGGGGCCTCACCCCAGGGCACACCAAATTCCCTTCCAAAGGCCCGGCCTCCTCCAAACACTATCACATTGTGAACTTGGGACTTGCACTTGTAGAACATGAGCATTTGAAGGACACATCCAAGCTACAGCAGTGACTAAGACAGTGGCCTGAGGAGTACACAGAGCCCCGAGGGACTGCTGCACAGGGCAGAGCTGTGGGTGTTTGAAGCAGACTGGACATCTGTGGTTGAGGGTGCCAGTGGCAGAGGGACCAGGCAGGAAGAAGAGTCCTGATTGGGTAGCAGCAGGCTGGCAGCTGCCGCATGATAGGATGTGAGGAAGGAGGCCGTGAGGTGTAGATGTGGAACTGAGGCCGATCGCCCTCTGCTGCGGATGTGTGTATTGGAAAGGGGCCATAAGGTAAATTTGCTAAGCTTAAAAAATGAGTGAAAAGGGTTGGGGATTTAGCTCAGTAGCATAAGCACCTGCCTTGCAGGCACACAGTTGTGAGTTCGATTCCCGGTACAAAAAAAAAAAAGGGTGAAAAGGGGAAAAGAAAACTGAGAAATGAAAAATGTTTTGTAAGTAGCATGAGGCCCAGGTGAGGTTGGGGAAGAGAAATCCAAGATGGCACTGAGCTCTGCATTTCGTGACTGCTTCAGCATCCTTCAGGCGCCCCGGCAAAGGGGCAGAGAGGTTAGGCAGCTAGTTTGGCCCTAGACCGCATCTGGACAGGACCTTATGAGCACATCTCTCTTGCTCCCCTCCAGCACCTATGATCTGGGACATTTGTCACCCCCCCATGAGTGAAATACCTTCCTCCCTTCTTTCTCTCCAAGGTGTTTGCAAGGGGCCTATCATTTGCTTCCCAGGGCTTCTTTCAGATACCTTGCCCCCTGGGAAGACCGTTGTCCACCTTGGCCACTCCTTGACAGGAGTTTGATGACCGAGCATTGTGGAATGATGGGGACTTGTTGATCTCTGGGCCTGGGGTCTTTCTGGTTGTAGCACTGGAGGTACCATCCCAGAAAGCCCCCCAGGCCTAGCAAAACAGCACTACCGGTTGTCTGCAGAGCTGGTGACAGTGGGGGATGACAGTAGGCTGCAAACAACATTCGTTCACTCCATGAAGGCCACCTCTGGGATTGCGTGGGTTCAGGTTGTATTTCTCTATGAAAGCATTTGGAATTATTCATAGTGACGGAGGGAGTGCTGGGATATGTTTACGAGTTGTGACTGAAATATACGGTGGATATTTACAGAAAAAAGTTGGTTACTGAAAAAGAAACACTGCCACGAATTCCCTGCAAGTGACTCCCCCTTGCTTTGAACACACTTACCCCATCTCTCTCCTCACTTTCTGCAGCAGGCCCGAAAGTCCTCTTTCATGTCATTACAAGGCATAATCAAGAAATGCAGTGAAAATTGCTGCCCAGTGCCATCTGACAAAAAGATAGCTCTCAAAAACACGACCTTGTTCACTGGAGCTGGCACCAGGGGAGTTCCAGCTCTTCCTAAAGTCAAAATGACCACAAAAGTTATTCGTTTCAAATGGATTCAGTGCATTGAGGCAGCCAGGACAGCGCAACTGAAGACACTCGTGGAAGAGGACTTCAGGACTGCTGCCGAAAGGGGCATGAACAATGGGATGAATTCTTTCGAAGGAAGGTAGAGAGCTCTGAGGAGGATTAGAGGCAATGTGTCCTTTCCTGTAATAAGTTTTTAAACTGTAAGCATTTACTGCACTTTTAGATCACATCTCACACTTAGTTTTACAAGGAAAACCTTAGGACACAGGGAGTCACATTGTTAAACTCCCTCATTTTATTCGAAAGGTTTAGCATCCACCGTAGGTGGTAGAACTGTCCTTTTACATTAATAGACAATGTTTTGGAACTGTGTCAGGCTTAGAGAAAAATTGAGTGGAAAGTACAGGCTTTCATCTATTCCCTCACACCCCTCCTCTCCAGTTTCCCCTATTATTAGCACCTTACATTGCTGATATATTTCTTACAATGGATAACTAGTGTTGCTACATTAGTATTAATTAAAATCAGTCATTCACATGAGGGGTTCCTCCTGCTGTTCATTTCATGCATTTGGACAAATGTCTTATAGTTGGATTCATCTGTAAACTTTTTGAATTGGCTTCTTTTGCTTAGTGGTGTGCATTTGAGGTTTCTTCCTGTCTTTCTATGATTTGATAGCTCTTTTTTAGTGCTGAATAATATTCCAGTGTTCACTTGCACCACCACTGTTTAATCTTCTCATTTATTGCAGACATCTTGGGTGTTTCCAAGTTTTGGCCATTCTTAATACAGTACTCTGTACATTTGTGTGCAGAGTGTTTTCAGCGTTAGATAAATACTGAGGAAGTACCATTGCAGGATCATCAGCTCTGAGTTTTGTTTTGTAAAATGCTCCCAAACTATCTTCCAATGTAGTCATAATGCTTTGCTTTCCACTAGCAATGGATGAATGTTCCTGGTTCCCACATCCTCACCAGCATTTGGGAGCTCTGAGCTGTGACCATTCTGACAGGGTGTAGTGGCTTCTTATTGTCGTCTTGAATTGTATTTCTCTAATGACAGGATGTGAACCCCTTTTTGTAAGCTTATTTAACTTTTGTAGATCCTCTTTTATGAGGTGTAAAAGATCACTCATCCCTTTGAAAAGCTGGATTATTTCCATAAATCAGGTAAAATAAATCACACACTGGAGGTTAAATATCACACAGTTTCTCTTATATATGGTACCAAAGTTATAAATAATTTAAAGAGCAAAGTAAAAGATAGATGATAGAAAAGAGAGAAGTTGGTTTTGTGGAGATGAGAAGCAGATCTGGGGAGGAGAGGAGAAGGAAGGAGAGGGGAAGGGAAAATAAAAAGGACCAAGATGTGATACGTGTCAACTTTTCATGATGAATGGATACATTATGTATTGCAAACATATTCTGATAAAAAACAGAATTTGAACATTGGATTGTTTATCTCATTCAATTTTCACCACAGCCTTTCACAGTTGCCCTAGGTGGTAGAGGACCCACAGTGCCCAGGGTCACATGGCTTACCCACAATCACACACACACACACACACACATACACACACCGCTGACCAGTACCTCTGTGTTTCCGGGCTCTTAGCCTCTGCTGCAGGTGGCACCTCTGGCCCCTCCCGGCCAACTCTGTGGGGTGCAGCTGAGGACCAGATAGCTGCTTTCTGATAATCCCAGGCAGTCTTCCTGGAATCAATGCGGGGACCTGGGGGACATCTCAGAGTAGCGTGGGGGCTGCACTTGGGACTCCACCACAGGAAATCCCCTGGTCTGCGGCCCCCTGGCTTGACTACTCTAACAAGCCGTGGCTGCGCAACAGGGCCACCCAGGACTTTCCTGGACCCTGCTCTGTGCTGGCCTCAGCATCAGATGCGAAACAGTGGGTGGAAGCGTGGTGGACTTTTTACTAATTGTGATGGCTTTTGCCTCTGGGGAATTCTGCTGTCATCCTGTAACTCTATACAGCCATCAAAATACGGTTTCCTCCTTTACAACTAGGAAGGCACTGACACCTGTCACTTAGGGTAAGGAAACTTCTGTTTCCTTCTGACTTCCTTTTTTCCCTGCCTTCCCTATTTGGTTCCCATAAGCCAGAACCAAGTGTTACCAGTAAAGATTGCTGGTTCTGGTGTCTGGATGACCAGGGAGTACTGATGATCTTTCAGTGTTCTATTAGCTGTTAAGTATGTGAACCGTGCAAAAATAGTTCTCCCTGTAAAGCTTGAGCCTCGCAGATAAAGTCCCGTGGAAGCCAATGGAACCTGTCTACCTCCTGCTCCCCAGGCCCGCCTCTTACGTGCATGGGCCTGATGAGAAGACTAGGGATGGCTCCTGCTCTTTTGCTCCTTCTCTTCCCAGCCCAGCATCCTTGAAGCTGGGGGTTCTTACAAGAGCACCAACTTCCAAAGAATAGGTCCTGAACAGAGACTTACATGGGCCTGGAAATGCAGTAGGAATTTTTTTTTTTTTTTTTTTTTTGTCTTTTTGAGATAGGGTCTTGCTATACTGTTCAGGCTGGCCTTGGGCTCACTTTGTAGCCCAGGCTGGTCTCGAACTCACAAGGATCCTCCTGCCTCAGCCTCCTGAGTGCTGGGATTACAGGAGTGTGCCACCACACCTGGATACAATAGGAATCTTTAAGAAGAGAATTCTGAGCTCCCAGATTTCAGGGTGTGGTCTAGAAAGGGGAGAGGCTTAAGATTGTAGGAATCTTTGGTCCAAGAAAGGGTCCAGGGGAGGCCAGCACAGAACACCGCTGACCTTGACCTACACTGACGTGTAATATTGCTGAGAACTCTCACCTACTCAGACAAAATCACTACCAGATTTCCCATGAACTTGCCAATGTGTGGAGTACCTGAACCCGTAGAGGAGAAGAGACGAATAATACCACACTATGTGTGTTCTTCTGCAACTTGCTTTTGTTCACTTACTCTGAAGTGAGGTTTTTCCCAATATATCTCCACAATATAGTGCCCTGGGAGTGTGGCAGTACCATAACTTAAAGATAAGCTATCTTGGTTGAGTATACTTTTTGTGCTATAACAGCACACACTTTTCTAAAAATATTTGCATCCTATAAAATTGCACATTAAAAATAACAGGCTAAAAATAATAGAGCTAGACAAGCCTGTAAAACCCATGCCACTTGGTTACAGAGCACTAATAACAACAGTGAACAGTGCCTTGGGAGAAATTCGGGTTGGAGAGGTGCCCTGGGGGGAGGGCACTGAGCTGCAGCACAGCACTGGCACTGCAGGTGCTGGGAAAGTACAGGTGGCAGGAGTACTGAGCCAGGTGGGCACAGGAGGAAGTGGAAGCTGCTTCCCGGGATGAGTCTTTCTGGGAACCAGACCCCAGGTGCAAGCTCACACTTGAAACTGCCTTAAAATAGAGCTGAAGGGATTCTTCCAGAGCAGAAGCCAAGGTCAGGGCCTTTTTCTTTCCTGCTCCTCCAGCATCGCTGCTCGGAAAAGTGTGCAGGGACCAGCTCAGCTCCACCACACAACCGCACTGGCTCCCTGGCTCTGGCTTTGGATAAACTCCTGGGTATTCTAGAAACAAGTGTTGTGGGAAGCAAGCTGCAAAAAGCACAGATGCAGTGAGTGTTTGTAAAGGAAGGCAATGGAGGAAAGAAGGAGACACTGAAAGGAGAAAGGGGAGAAGGAAGGAAGGACGGATGGAGGAAAGGTGGGAAGGAGGACAAAGAATAGTTAAGGAAAGGTAAATGTGTTTTATTAACATCTCCAAGTTCAGCAACTCCTAGGCCAGAGTTAAGGATAGATTTCTGAAGGCTCTTGATGACATTTTTGTTGTTTTGAGGAGGAAAAAAAGGTCATGCCTGTGGATAGAAAATATTCCTTCATGATCATCTTTATTCTGAGGTTGTTTCTTGTGCTTTGATACTACAATGTCCTTTGTTTGTGAAACAATGGTGATAATGAACAGTACTCCTCTCTGTCTGACTATATACATATCCATACCCTTGGATAAAATACCCGGTGACATCCTTTGTTGGTTCTCAAATGTCCAGGTGAAGTTTTGCTGATCTAGTAAATGGAAAATCTGAATCCACTGCATCTCTGTCTCTCTCTAATCTTCTAAAATGATCCCAAACCAGCCAGGGAACATGGTAGCCGGTGTGTCGCTAGGTTGTAGACTCTTCCAAGGGTCTCTTTTCCAGGGCAATCTTTTTGCCTCAGCTTCTGGTGTTTTGCATGGTAAGAGTCATGTAACACCTCATATAAGCTGTTCCACCTAAATGCAGTTCTTTCTATTACAGGAAGAAAAATTATTTTAAATCTTGTTTGAATTTTATGCTGTGGGAGTTCCCTTTAAGTATAACTTCTCATTTTTCACAAAATAAGTGGGGGAATTTGGAGGGTCAAGCCCCCAGAGGGGTGGAGTGGACCCCAGGATCTCCATGGATGACCTTGATTCCAACCTTCCATTTTTGGAGCCTTGCTTCTGGCCTCCCTGGACAGGCTTGCTGGGCACTTCACCTGGATGCACATGAAACCAGGGGAGAAAGAAGAGGCTCAGGACAGGGGTGCTTCGGAACATGAACTCAGTCTCTATGGAGCCAGGGCACACACCCAGAATCTCTGTGGTTAAGAGGAACTGAAGACAGGCCCAGGGTTTCCCCCAAAGGGTTTTGTCCCAAGGGCCTGCGTGGGCTCCCTGGGCATGCTGCCACCACTGTGCCATCACTCAAGGTACTGGGCACCCCCACATCAGACAGTCATCATCACACATTCTATTCTCAGAGGTCTGCTGGGCTGGGGATGCAGCCATAGTTTGTGGGTGCACCTTCCCCTCTGGGTGTGGCATGTTCTGCGGATGAAGTAGCCTGGCCACACTCTCTCTAAGTCCTCTCCCTGCTCTCATCTCTCACGGTCTGGCCACTGCCCATCCCAGCCAAAGACAGTTATTTAGGGTGGGGCTCCGTGAGAACACGGCTTCAAAAACCCAGTTTCAGTGCCCTGCATACCTAGGGACAGAGGAAAATGGCCTTCAAAATGCTTATGAAGCATGAAAGCAAAGTGCAGAGCAGTAGTATCTTAGCCCTGAGGGGGTTAGAGCAGGCAGCACAGTGTCTGTGTCCAGCAGAGCTCTATGAGGGTAGTAGTTTCAGAATGATATGTAAGTAACTGATTTACTCTAGAAGCCTGGTAGCAAGGTAGCCATGGAGGGGGACAGAAACAGGAGGGAGATTTTCATTGTATAAAGTTTTGTAACATGAATTTTAAACTAATAGATTCTGTTTTTTCAAAATTAACTTACAAAAATCCTGACTCTGTCACTTACTATATGAGTCACGGGACAAGTGATACATTTCTAACTCTGCTTCTTCATCTAGAAAATGGGAAAAATTGTCCTATTATGTTACAATTGAAATTCAGTGAGAAAAGTATTGCATATGCCTGCATGTAATAATGATTGGCTGGGTGGTCTTCAAGTGCTGAAGCCCTGGAGATGTCCACTCGCTCCCTGTCCTATTCACAGACCTGGCAAAGGGCAATTCCCTCTGGGCACAGCTTGGGCATTTGCAAGGGGCTAAGCCCTACTCTATCCAGGTTGGTTCTCACAAGAACCTAGTGTACAGTCGGTACCATGGGACCACCCCTGTCCTACACATGAGGTGCCTGGAACTGATTTGCCAAAGATCACACCTATGAGAGCAGAGCAGGTTCACAATTTGTCACCTTGTCTGCTTTATTTTTAGACAAGGTCTTGCTAAGTTGGCCAGGCTGGCCAGAAACTTGTGATGGTCCTGCCTCATTGATTTGACCTCTTTGGGGAAGCCAATGTGTTAAAGCCTGCGGGGTGAGGTTAGGATGGGGGATTTGAATGCTCTGCCCCTCCATCGTAGTCTCCCCTACAGGCAGTCCCCGTGGGCAGGTGTGTGATGGAAGGCTGGTGACCTTCATTATTTCTCCACAGCTCTGGGGTCCTCTCTCTCACTTCCGTCCCACTCTTGTCATGTGCCTTTACTTCTCCACAGAGCCCCTTCCACTTTCTATTTCCACCCTGGGAGGAGCTGTCTCTAGGGTTGCCAGCTTCACCTGGCAGACAGGGTGCCAAACACAAGTCATTCCAAGCTCACTGAGGCTCAGAGAGGTGGACGTCATTGTCCTCATTTCACAGGTATGGAGACAGGGGTTCAGAGAATGTAAACCATGTCAATTCACTGTGAAAAATCATGCATTCCCACACAATAAGATCTGGAGTTAGAAACAGAATGGAGGAGTGTCCATGAGAAGGTTTACAGGGTTTGCAAACGAAGTCATAGTGTGGCAGGGCAGCAAGGGGAACTAGTACCTTTTTTTTTTTCTGACCAAGACGTTTCTGAAAACCTGGGGACTGCCAGCAAAATTCCCCTCAAAGGTGGACGTGCAGAGTTCCTGGACTGATTGTGAAAGCTGAAACCAAGAGTGGGTTCTGAGAACCGACAGAGTCAGTGTGGCTGTGATCTCTGAGCACCCTGCTCCCTGTCACAGCAGCCCCTTCCCTGGCCAGCCATCACATCCTGTGCAGGAATTCTGCTGTCCTGGTCACAGAACCTGGCTGTGGGATTGGCACCCGAGCCTGAGGCCTGGTTCCTTGGAGGAGACTTGGCAAGATTCTGTCCCTAGTCAGGGGTCTTCGAGGGTGAACCCATTGGACTCTTTCTTTTGGAAAGTGTAAGTACACCATGCTCACTGGGAAGTGAGTCATTAGCCTGGAACTGTGCCCTGTCAGACCACAGGCCTCGGTGTGGACTTCTAGGAGAGCCTCTCTGCAAACCACTGTGTCCAGGGTGCACTGCAGGGATTCCTAGCAACTCACCCATCCTCAGGTAACCCGAGGCTCTTCTGATTGGTCAGTCTAGAGGAGCATGCTTTGCTTCAGTGTTCCAGAAACATTGACTGAAGCCCCTTCTTCCTGAAGCTGTGGGGAGTCCCAGCATTCCCAGGACAGCAGGCAATGCTCACACATTCTTGACGGTCTCTCGACATCTCTGCCAGCTGCTCTGTGCTTCCAGGTCCTCATCTCCTGTGATGAAGCAAAAGGACAAGGGACTGAGGGTGTATCCAAGGGCATGGAATTGAAAATGGGTAAGAAGAGGAGAGGGGGCGAAGTAAAACAGAAGGGTGAAGTTGGTAGGGTGAGAGGGTTATTGGAATTAAGATTCTAGAGGAGGACCGGAAAGACAGGGCATGGATCCAAGGCAGCTGAGATGATGGCAGGAGTGAAACTGTTGGTGGTAACAGGGTCTAGTATTTGATCTTGGGAGCAGGTGTTTGGGTAGGGTAGGGGAAATCACTGGAAAAGAAGTGTTCAAGAAATCATGTTCACTGCCTTTTAAAATCCCCAAGCTTTAGGAGATTGTAGCAATGACTGGAGAGAATGAGTGGGTAGAAGATGAGGAGAAATGATGCAGTGACAGCCAGCCAGCCCAGAAGGCACCTGGAAGGAGGGTAGCACAACTGCCAGAGACTGATGGGGAGACACATAGCTACTGTTAGTGTGGATCTAGGTGACAATGTGACTGAAACCTCCTTGGCTGGGGTCTCACAGACCTATCTCTGGGGCCAAGCCTTTCTGGACTTTGGTAGAGAGAAAGAAGTGGGGATATTCAATAAAAGTAGTCATTATTCCTGCCCTAGTCTCTGCTATACCTGAACATGGTATTTATCTAATGACATACAAAATACCCCCAGGTCTAACCTGAAGCTTCTGCCTTCAGATACACAGGTACAAAAGCCTGGGCTAAGGAAGACATCTCTTAATGCCAAGGTTTGGGTCCATCTTTGCTTGGTGGCCCAGGGCATTTAGATCTGGGCTGTGTAAGGCACAGGACTGGGGCGAGATACACTGCTTCTGTGCTGTTGTGCAGAGAATGGAAGGTAGATCCACCTGGGAGTGAGTGCCCAAGAAGTTGAATCAGGAAGTGGAAGCCTCTGAACTGCCCAGGTCAGTGGGTCTCTTGTGACATCTTCTTGCACCCAATTTGAGGGTCACTATCCTATTTGACACTGGCATTCTAGGTCTCAGTTTCCATGCCTATAAAATTCAGAGATGTGATTCTGATCACTCAGTTACACTCCAGCCTGGTTGCCCATGTGCTGGACCCTGGCTGGCTTGTGCTGTGCTACCAAGTGACTGCGGGTTCTTAGCTGAATGCCCTTGGGCAAGCCGACTGCCCTCAGCGGGATCAGGTTATGGTCATTCCCTAGCGCACCTGCTGCACTGACTCACCATCAGCAGCAGGGTCTGGAGCTATGTCTTATACCTCTGTAGTGTTTGAGTTTTGCTGTCAGCAGGAATAAACAGTTTTCTACTTGCTATGGTTTGGGTTTGTGATTTCTTGACCTTCAAGGCAGTCGGGAAGCAATGCACATTCACTACTTCGAATTTGACCTTGTCCTAGGTGAGTGACACAGAACACTCATTCTTTCACCTTTTGAACAGTGTTTGATTTGTGTCATTTCATGAGCTAGTCAACACTTTATTATAAAACAAGCCTAGTGTTACATGATTTCGCCCAGTGGTAGGCTAACATGAGTATCCTGGATGCTTATCTTTATTTTGTTTTTATTTTTTTAATTTTATTATTTTATTTTTATTTATTTATTTTTTTATTTTCTGGTGCCAGAGATTGAACTCACAACCTTGCACTTGCTAGACAGGTGCTTAGGCCACGGAGCTAAACCCCCAGACCCAAGGTATAGAGTACCCAGACTAGGAGGTACCTGGATGCTTATAAGATGGGCTTGGCTAAACTGGGTGGTTCAGTCACTTTGGTGTGTTCAGTGCGCTTTTGACCTATAATATTTTCGTTTTGATGAGTTCATCTGGATTTAACCCCATTTTAAGCTAAAGAACACATGTTTACAGCTTTTCTAGTAAAGAAAAATATTTTTGCTGTTTGTGTGAGATGGGGGAAGTGGTGGTGCCGAGGATTGAACTCATAGCCTTGTGCAAGCCAGGTGAGTTACATCACACTCCCCTCTACAATACCCATGTAGAGTGCCGTCACACTGAGTTACTTCCCTAGCCCTTTTACTTACTGGTTCGCATTTTGAGACAGAGTTAGCCCGGGCTCAAATTTACAACGGTCCCAGAGTGTAGGCAGCAGAGGAATGCATCATTGCTCCTGTTGGACTTGAATGGTATCACCTCAATTTTGCAACCTCAACTTATGCACTCAAAAGTCTGTGCTGTTGTTTACGTCTTAGATAAATTCTCAAATTGGAAAGACTGGTTCTTCTTTAGTAAGCAGGAGTTGATCGGTGGTCTGACTCAAATCTGTGACCCACTCACAGTCATGCTGTGCGGGTGGTGGGGGAGGAGGGGAGGAAAGGAACAGAGTCCTTGGGGCCCAGCCCAGCAATCAAGGGGTTTAGGGTTGGGGCTGGGAAGGGAGAAGCAGGAGACAGGATCAGTTTAGCTGAGTTCAGCTCTTGTTGAACAAAGAATGGTAGGGGTTGGGGAATGGGTGTTTGAGTTTTACTTTCAGTTTTCACTCAGTCATCTCAGAGAATGAAACCCAGTTAACGGTCAGATCTCTCAGCTGATTTCTCAGCAGCCTTGTGTTCCACATACCTTGATTCCCTCAAATGAGCTTGAGAATGGATTGGAGCAGGGGAGCACAGCACAGGCACTTCTGGGGGTACAGATTGTCAATGCTTGGCCTACGGATCAACTCTGCCACCAATCTGGGGAGATATTGGGCCTCCCAGAGCATTAGTGTGGACCAGAGAGGGTCTCTAGGCATCCTCCGGCCTGATTCTGATAGCCTCCATTGTGTACCATGTAGGCATCTTGCCTTCAAAGATAAGTAAAACCCATGCTTTGCCTGCAGTAATGGGGTGGGGGTGAGGATGTAGCACAGGGAGGTGACAATGGCCAGACATGGTGGCCTGCTGTGTGCCAGGCCATGACTAGAGGTGTGTTTCTGAAAGGCTGAGATGACAGTCAAAGGGATGCTTCCTGCATCAGATCCCTGATCCTTCACATCTGTTTCTAGGGCACCTTCAGTTCTTCAATAACTTCCGCGTACTTCAGAAGCTGAGATTCTTTCTCTGTGACAAGATGGATATTGTGCTTTGGTAGGTTTTACCATGAAGAAATCTGAGCTCAAGATAGTCACTTAATTCCCCAGGGTCAGATTAGGAACACGTTGCAGAGACTTGATTCAAACTCAGAGCTGGGGCAATCAGTGTCTCCCTTTGCCTGGGAAAATCCTGGTTTATGCCTGTTGTCCCACATAATTAACAGCAACCCCTTTGACTCTCAGCGGCATCCTGGGTTGGATAATAAATTACAAGGCCACCCTATTCAGAGCCCCAGCCATTACTCTGCCCTATTCCCTGCCCCTTCCCAAAGGTCAGCTACATGCAGATGGGAACACAGGGAGGCTGGAGGGGCAGGACCTGGGTGGGGAGGCCTTCGGGGAAGTGGGAGGCTGGGCAGGAAGACATCGCAGGACAGCGCCATAGGCAAGGAGCCTCCTCAGGAGGAAACTGAGGAGTCACTGATTATATTGACATCTAAACGCAAAATACCATGCATCATACACCATTCTGTCCACTCTGCCTTTGTTCCTGAGATAAGAACAAACCTAGGGCAGCAGCCAGAGGGATTAGGCTAGGCAGCAAGGACTTTCTTGTCTGGGAAACTTGAGATCTGATGCACATTTGACCAAAGGGCTAGGAGTCCAAACATCCACTCCTGCTACTGAGAAACATGACACAGCCTTTGCAAACTGTGATCTTTCTGAACAGTCTGGAAAGTTAACACCAGGCTCCTGAGCCTCACATTCAGTAAAAAGGAGCTCAGTTTTCCTTCTTCAGGGAACTTTCAGAACAGAGCTATCCATACTTCTTGACTAGTTTAGATACACAGCCCTGCCCAGAGGCAGAAGAGAGGAGGCTGACCTCTGAGGTCCCTTGGCGCTTAAGGAGTCTGTGATCATTACGACTTTGTGTCAGGACCCAGAGGCATTCTAGTTTGTGCTCCTTCACCTGGGGACCCAGGCCATGGGCCTTCTGGCCTATGTGTTTAGTAGGTCACAACCTTCTCTCTGGGCCTTCTGGCCTGCTCTCTGGACTTTATTCTGTCCACCAGCAGGCACCAAAAGTTCTTGTCCAGCACCCTGGGAAAGAGCAGAGATACAGTGCAGGATGAGTCTCCCCTCCCTTCTCTCCATGTCTCTAACTTGCATTTGGGTTTCTAAGTGACAGGCAAAGCATTCTAGGGTTAGGGAGCAGGATCGCCCTTCTCAGGAGGAGCCACAGCTTCCCTTGGTGCATTTGCGTCTTCTGGATGCAGGGCCAGGGCCAAGTGGCTGAGGGAACAGTCAAACTTGTCCAGATTGCTGGCATCCTTGGGGCAGCAGCTTGGCTGGAGCAAACCTGACAGCTCTATAGAAGGAGGTGAAGCCCTAGCTGGAAGGAGAGGAGAGAAAGAGAATCTGGGAGAAGATGGGGAGAAGAAGAAAGGTAGAGAGGAAAGCGTGAGTGTGACAAGGAAAGGAGGAGAGGAGAAATAGCAGAGGGCAAGGGACAGGGATGTGACAAGTGATTGCCAGATCCACCCATATCAGGCTGGCCAAGCAGAGATTTCAGGGCTTAGATTTCCTGTTGGGCCCTTAGGAGATCAAAGGGCTGGAGCCCAGGGCAGAGATGGGGCAAACGGGGACAGTTAACCGTGCTGAAGCTGTCCTAGGGTGGTGTTTGGGGACTTGAACATGTTAGCATGTGCCCATTACTAAGCAGGGCTCCACCCTCCCTGCACCCTCCCTGGTTCTGAGTGAACCATATATGGTGTCTGTGAGACTCAGGTGCATGCTCAACGTGCCCGGTGGGTATGTGTGATACATGGCAGGGAGGAAAGACAGGGTACTGAGGCTCTTTCAAGAAGATGAGGATGATCCACATTCACTGCTGTGCATCCACTGGGAGTGCACCCACTAACCCGAGGCCCTTGGAAAGTCAGGTCCCTCAAGAAGGCTACATTATATTTTATCCTGGAAACAGGCAAGTGGGTAGAGAAGTGTGCTCAGAGGCTTAAGGGCCTCTCTCACCCTCCACTGGAAGCAGGAGGTGACCCTACTCAGTGGCAGCTACCCAACCTTGCCTGCCTGGCTGGTTGGCATGGGACTCACATCACCTACGCACATCACCTGTGACATTGTTGGACAGCCTCTGAGATTATTTCCTAAAATGTGTTCCCCTGAATGCTCAGCTCCTGATATGGTTACTGCATGTTCCTTAGGCTAGATGAAAAAGAAATTTCCCAGGTCAAATAGTGTTGACTTAAAATTTTTCTGCAAAGCTTTCCTGGTTTAGGTATTTCCTTTCTTTATTTTGGGTATTGTCTTCAGGACTTCTCAGAGTCTTGAATATATAAATTTCCAAGACCTGAAACTTGCTTACTCTAGTAGCTCATTCTCTGTTTGTTTTGCTCTGCTTCTTCTAAGCAACCTTTCTGATGCTGCGGTCTATTCCCTTGCTTTGGAGTATTTTGCGTCTATGGTGAAATGGCGAAAAGAAGGCGTAGATATGGGCATTGATCTTCAGGCCCTTCCTGGGAGGTCAGGGCCTCTACTCGCCCATCCCACCTTCTCCCAAAAGCTCTTTGAAAACCCTTCAGCTGGATTAAAGATTTGATTAACTTGCTTTTGTCCTCTGTGATCTGACCCCGGGTGAACTGCTCCGTTTCTTTGCGGTTCTTCCATTTTCTCTGCAGTGAACTGGGATAATGGGTGCCAATTCTTTTCTGTATTAGGGCTCTCTGCCTTGGAGCATTTCTGTGCTGTCTTTGGAGGACCTCTCTTCCAGAGTTGTTCTGATTATTTCCCCTAGAGTTCTGTGCAAGCACTCTGTGGGCAGCAGCTCCTCTCTGTGCCCCGGTGGTGCGATCGGATGGAAACGCCAGGAACAGAGCCAGGGGACTGCATCTGTCTTCTGTCTCTGCTGCACAGTCGTATATATGCTCCTGAGGCTCATTTCCGCGTGCTGGAGAACAATGCAGTTCCTGAGCTGAGGGAAAGTGGATTATAAACGAAGTTTCCATGGACTTCTAGGCGTTTGTGTTCTTCCTTTAGTCAGCACGTGCTAATCGTGTTCAAGGCATTGTCCAGGACCCCGAGCATCCGGCGAGGAGCCTTGGGCTTTCCCACGTGGTCTCCACGGAGCTTACAAAGTTGGAGGCACTTAAACTGCAGGCATAATGAGGGCTATTTCGGGAGCTCTGGTTCCCAAGAGTGTGACTCCCCACTTCCGACTGCTTTCCTATTTCCTCTTCACTTCTCCTTCATTTCTTAGTTCTCTTTTTCATTTGAAACTAGGCAGGCTCAAAAGGCAGTGGGACAAGGAGATAGAGGTCTGGAAACAGAATCTATCCCTGTATAGAGTCCTTTCCGGACCTATTCATGGTCTGGGAAGTTTATATTTGTGATCCCATGGAGAAATTATTGGAATTCAAGCGAGTTAATTCCAATCTACCACTTCTAGTGCCACTCATCTCAAGAGTAATGAAACTAAGGCACATTTATAGTTGTGGGGAGCCAGGGAAGTCCTAAGTCTAGCGAGGGTGATGGTTAACCGAAGCAAGGCCTCGATCCAAGGCCAAACCCAGGTTTTATTAATTCTTGGTGAGGCCGGTGACTCAGGAATGAGTGATTATAAAAGTGGTGAACTGAACCAGGCAGAGGACCTGACATCGCCTCTGCAATATGCAGAGAGAAGGATATGCAGAAAGAGAATCCTGCATAACATAGTTCGAGGTAGTATCGAATGTTTGTACGTCGGTGCTTCAGCTCTGATGTGTAATCTTTTGTGCCCTGGGAAGTCATAACCTCTTATCTCGAGACTCACACCAGACAACAGCGTGGAGCAGCTCTCCCTCCCACCCAGCTCGTACGTGCTTTTGGGGAGCTACAGAGGCAGGGTAACACTGACCTGTGGCCTTGCTTCAAATCCTACACATCAGCATCTTCGCTAGATCAGTTTGCATTGCTTAAAGCCAATTAAAGGGATAAGGAAAAGTCTCAGCCAGTTCTGTACATATCAATACATGGAAATAGAATAAGGTTTGGCCAAAATGGAGACAATTGCTCTTCTTTCAAGGAGAGTTACCCAGGTGGAACCCCACATCCCTGTAGCATATTTCCCTGTCTGAGCACTAGATGTTCTCAATGCCTTCCCTTTGTGACTTTAAATGACAGACTCTGCTACAGATGAGCTCACTGAGATGAGATCCAAAAGAATGTGGCTCCCAGCTCAAGTACTTACCGAATATTCACCAATATATGCCATTCGCTGGGCCCTGGACCTGGAAAGATGAGGCTACTCTGTCCTCATCCAAGCCACCTCCAAGAATCAGGCCCCAGTGTGGTCCTGGGCCTGACATTGCTTAAGGACTTCTTAAGAAGGCACATTCTCAGGTATCACCCCAACCTCATTCCCCTGGAAACCCTGGAATGGTGCCCAATTTTGTACCGCTCCTCTCAGCAGCTTTAACAAAGCATGATTCTTTACGATGGTCTCACGGCTCTTCCCAGCTCCAGGACAGCAGAAGATGCTACAGAAACACTTGAGCTGCATTTCCAGCTCCGAGTTCCCTTCTTGATTGATGCCTTGAGCAGGGCAGAAAGCTGAGCATGTGTCCCCAGTAGGCCTGAGCGTGAGTTTCACTTTCAGAGGCAGTGGCCAGGGCCCTTTTAACCTTTTCAGAATGAGAATGGTTAGTTATAACGTATTTTACTCTCTGTTCCTTTTTTCACTTAATTATTTTAAGCTTCTCCTGTTCTTCCTCTTTGGCAAAAATTTTCAGACTTCTTGTTTTAAGGATGTCAGATCTAGGAAGGCAAATCACATGGAAGAGAGTTTCAGTGCTCTCAATGCAAACTAACTAGAAACAAAGCAGGAGAGATACAGGTTAGACCATCAAGTTGATACTGAGGCCCTGAGCTTTGGGCGTTTGGGGATACTCTCACAGTTGTACTTGTGAGGCGTCATTTTTAAGTCTGACTCTTGATCTGAGTTCTAGGGGAGTGAGTGCTATGTTGCTGGAAGGCACCTGGCTGAGTCACAGAGGGGATCTCTGTCTTTGAGAACTGGGGACCTGCACTGGCAGGGCCTGCACTGGTCTGGTGATTTGTGGGCTGGGGGAGGCCAGGCATTTGGAAAGGGAATTCTGGGAAGGATTTGAGGATGAGGTGGGGAGGCCTTAAGGAAAAACACCTCTCCCAGAACTGCCATTAGTTTTTAATTTTTTTTCATTTTGAAATTGTTAGGAGACAATTTTCTGTGGATTTTTCATATTTCTGAACATCTTATGAAGAGAAGAGTAGGCAGCACCCTATTTTTCCAAGGATGTTTATATAGTGAACTGCTGGGGACAATAGAAAAAAATAACCTGCAGTCTAGATGTATATATCCAGAAAAGCAAACTTAGAATGCAAATGAAATAAAGTTACTTTCAACAATTAAAACCAAATTTTGGTTTTATCACCAACTCCTAGAGGAATTTCTGGAAGAGGATATCCTTCAGGAAGAATGATTCCAACAGGAAGCACTGAAATGCAAGAACCAAGGATGGAAAAGTGAGGACAGGTACATCCAATCAGAGTGAAGTGATAATCACAACAGTGCATTACTCAGGAGAGTTAGGAAACATAAAATAATAAGGCAAAAAGTATAAGAGTCAGAGTGGGGTATAAAGTTAGAGTTAAAAAACACCCAAGTCCTTGTCTTGATCAGTAAAAAATATTAATTTAGAGTTTTAAATTGACTGATCACTGATACAATGGAAATGGATGTGTGTAACTTCCAAAACAATAGAAGAAAAAAAGTGGATTAAAAATTTTAAAGAAGAAAATGCCAAAAAATAAAGAAAGAAAACAACATCAAATAATATGGTAAAAAATATGTCTGGGTAGATCAATAATAACTATAATTGTAAAAGGACAAAACTCTTCCATTTATTATTTTTTATCTTTTTTATTTTAAAGAGAATAAAACAAAATAGAACAAAGCAAATCAGAATAGAACAATGCAAGCAACACAAAACTTCAAAACAATAGGAAACCAACAGTGGCTACCATAATGTCTCTTGTTTTCTTCAAAATAGTTGTCCATATCTTCACACACAACAATATCAAACATAACAAAATAGTATAAAGCCAATCAAAAGAATGAAAGCATTACAGGACTTCAACACCAGATAATAGGAAATGACCAATGGTTTCTATAATGTCTCATTTTCTTCAAAACAGTTGTCCATACTATCACACATAATAACATCAAACAAAACACAACAGAATAAAATGGATTAAACAAACTAATGAAAACATTATAGGACTTCAAAACAAGATAATAGGAAACCAACCATGAATACCATAATACATCCCATTATGTTCAAAATAGCTGCCCATACCTTCAGACACAGTAAAATCTAACAAAACAAGATAGAACACAACCAAGCCTAACAAAATTGTGAAAACAATACAAGAATTTAAGCCAAGAAGGTAAGAAATTAACAGTGTCACTACCTTCTCCTCCCAGGTGTTTCCTCCCCTATCAGTTTTATAATATACATTGTGCTTTTTTGTTCCCTCTAACTTCTTCTGTTTTTTATGCTAGGGTTCACCCATACGAGTTCAAACTGTTTCACCCATGAACATGATCTCCAGCTGCATCTATTTACCTACAAGAACCTCAAGATCATTCTACTTTATAGTTGGGTAGCTTTCCATGGTAGGAAAATACCATATCTTTCTTATCCATTCTGTGGTTGATGGGAAAGTTACCCTTGCTTTTTTTTCTGATCTCCTGTTGTATGGAACAGTTTTCTCTCCTTTGATTGTCAGTCCATAAATTTCCTTTCAAGTTAAATGTGTTTCTTTTTCAAAAATTTTTTTTATTAATTTGAAGGTAGTAAAATACAACAGAACCAGATGGAATAAAGCCAATTGAGACACTGTAGTGAAACAGGTACAGAACTTCACAGCAGGTTACTGGCATAACAGTAATAGGTACCACTGTATATCTCGTTATCTTCACAATAGTTGTTCTTTCAATCAGGTATCAAAATCAAAGGAAATACAGAATATTATAGAACTTATCAAAACAGAATATTGAATAGAGCAATACCATTAATCAGGACAAAGCAAAATGATGATAAAAATATTTGCCTTCAAAGAGATAGTAGAAGGAAATCCCCCTTATTTGCTATATTACATATGGTCAACCTTCCAAGAGATGCTCAGATCTCTGGCTCCCACCTGCTAACGGGGGTGGGGTAGGGGGTGGGATATTTGATTCTCAGCCTGCACACAGGTAGATTCACAGCCACTTAACATGGAGGCTGGCTGCTTGCTCAGTTTCCCAGCACCCTAAGTCCCAACATGGCGCAGATCTCGGGAGACGCTGCTGCTTCTCACCCTGGGATAGCTGTGGCTTGCCAGACCACAGCCACTTACCAGGGCCAATTCTTCCATTTAAACAATGAAATAATTTCTGGGTTAAACTCTTCTAGTAAAAAGCAAATATGGGAGAACCAGCCAGCCTCTCCTGAGATCCTGCCATGTTGGAACTTAGGGTGCTGGGAAACAAAGCAACCTGCTAGCCTCCCTGGTAAGTGGCCATGAGCCTACCAGTGCACGGGCTGAGAATCAAACGTCCCATCCTCTTCCTGCCATTAGCAAATGGGAGCCAGAGGTCTGAGCATCTCTTGGGAGGTTGAACATATGCAATATAACAAATAGGGGGGATTTCCTTCTACCATCTCTTTGAAGGCAAATATTGTTATTACTGTTCTACTTTGTTCTGATTAATTGTATTGCTCTATTCAATATTCTGTTTTGATAAGTTTTATAATGTTTTGTATTTGGTGTCATTTTGCTACACCTGATTGAAAGGACAACTATTGTGAAGATAATGAGACATACTATCGTACCTATTACTGTTATTCCAGTAACCTGCTGTGATGTTCTGTATCAATTTCACTGCACTGTCTCAATTGGCTTTGTTCTGTCTTGTTCTGTTGTATTTTACTACCTTCAAAATAGTAAAAAAAAAAATTTAAAAAAGAAAATATGGTTAAACTGTATTTTATTTATATTTTTAAAATTTATTTTTGTTAGTACATGTTTGCCATGCACAATGCTTACATCTGTTGTGGGGAGTTGGTACATGTGTATAACATATGTTCATTTTTAAGTTCCCTTCTTCTACTTTTCCTCTCTTTCCCTCTATCTCTTGGTCTCCCATTTTGCAAAATATCTACATCTCTGCTTCCTGTTGTCTCTCTGTGTGATATTTAAGCCCGGGTATCTGATTTACTTCACTTAACATTAGAGTCCCAAGGGACATTATATTCCTACAAATGACTCAATTTCTTTATTATTTATAGCAAAGTAGCAAGCCATTGTATATAAATATCACTTTTTCTTTATGTATTCATCTGTTAATGGATGTATATGCTGCTTCCAAAATTAACTACTGTGAGTTGTGTTCCTATTAACATGGGTATGCACATATCACTGTAATATAGTGTGTTTCACTGTTTTGGGAAGATATTGAGAAGGGGAATAGCTGGATCAAATGAAATTTGTACTTTTACCTTTTTTTTTTTAGTAATCTCCAGACTGATTTCCATGGAAGCTGTACTAGTTTACGTTTCCACCAACAATGTAGGATTTTCCCTTCCCCCAACAGTCTTGTCAGCTTTTGTTGTTCTTTGATTTCTTGGTGATGGTCATTCTTTCTAGAATAAGATGGAAACTTGTTTTAATTCACATTTCTCTATTGGCCAGGGAGGTCGAACATTTTTTCCACTAATTATTGGTCACTTGTACTTCTTCTGAGAGGTGTCTAATCATCTCAGTTGCCCATTTTGTGATTGGATCTTTTATGACTGAAGGGATTTTTTTTTTTTAGTTTTTTGTGTATTCTAGAAATTAGTCCTGTATCTGAGATATTTCTGGAAAAATTTCTTTCTCATTCTGTAGATTGTCTTTTTGTTCTATTGATTGTTTCCTTTGTTATAGAGAAGATTTTTAATTAGGTTTAAAAATACTACTTATTAATTCTTGATGTTATTTCTTATGCATTTGAGATTTTATGCAGAAGATCCTTGCCTACATAAGTGCCTCCAAGAATTTTACCTGTTCTATCTTCCAGTGGGTAGGTGTTTCTGTTTTAATACTTAGACCTTTGATTCATTTTGATCTTAGCTTAGGACATAGTGAGAGATTTGGGTCTAGGTTAAATCTTCTGATTTTCCATCATCAGTTGTTAAAGAGGGAGTCTTACCTCTGGCATATGTTTTAGCCCCTTTGACAAAGATCAAATAGCTGGATGTGCCCAGGATTTCTGCATCTTTTATTCTATTTCATTTATCAGTATCATGTGTCTTTTTGTGCCAGAACCATGATGTTTTTTCACTATACCTTTGTGATATAACTTGAAATTTGAGATTGTGAGGTCTCCTGCTTCGCTCTTGTTGCCCAGTTTTATTTTTGCTAGTCTGATCTCTTGTTTGCATATGAATTTTAAGATTGTTTTCTCTAAATCTGTGAAGAATGCTTTTGGTGTTTTGATGGGGATCACATTAAATCTGCATATCAGTTTTGGAATATGTCCATTGTGACAACATTGGTTGTGCCTATCCAGGAACAGGGGGTGTTTTTCCATTTTCTGATGTCCCCTTTGTTTTCTTTTTTCATAGAACCTAATTTTCATTGTGGAGGACTTTCATTTTCCTGGTTAGGTTAATTCTTAAGAGTTTAATTATTCTTGATGGTATTGTGAATGGAATTGTTTCATAATTTCTTTCTCAGTGAGTTCATTATTGATGTACAGATATTCTACTGATGTTCATGTCTCATGATGTTAGATATCTTGATATCTTGAATTTGTTTATTAGTTCTAGGAGTCTTTTGGTGAGATATTTTGAGTCTTCTTGTAAAGGATCATATTATCTGCAAATAAGGATAGTTCAACTTCTTCCTTTTCTATATGTATTCATTTTATTTCTTTCTCTCACTTGATTGCTCCGGATTATGTTTTGAGGACTATGTTGAACAGGAGTGGTGATAACAGCCTGAATTCTTACCCTTATTCTGTTGTTGGGTGAACAATCAAGAGACATCTTGTAAGTCCATTTGTTCAAAGATTGGTGTTTAACTATGACATTTCTCTATTTCTCTATTGGTTTTTTTGTCTAATTGATTTATTTGTGATAGTGGGGTATTGAGACTCCCACTGTAATTGTGTTGTTGCTCACCTGATCTTTATTGTCTGTTAACTTTCTTATGCAGTTGGGTGTACCAGTGTCTGGTGCACATATATCTGTAATTGTTATCTCTTCCTGTTGAATTGTTTCCTTAATTAATATGTAGTGACCTTCATTACCTCTTCCGATCAGTTTTGGTTTGCATACCACTATTCAAAAATAGGATAGCTACCTCTACTTATTTTCTGGCTCCTGTTGCATGGAATATTATTTTCACTCTTTGATCTTTGGTATATGAATTTCTCTTTGGATTAAATGCTTTTTTTTGTACAGTACACTGCTGGATATTGTTTTTTGATCCAATCTGTCAACCTGAGTTTTGACTGGGGATCTGAGAACATTCATATTGAGACTTCTTACTGAAAAGGATCGATTTATTTCTGTCATTGCATTATTTTCCTGTTGCTAACTCCTTTTTTATTCCCTTCTGCTTAACTGCTCACTGTACCTGGTACATTTATTCTACTGGATTTGAGGCTTCAGTTCTCTTTCTAGGATATCTGGAAAGTTTTGGAGTGCTATTTTTGTGTTCTAAATTTCTTAAGTTGTTCTTTATCATGGAGAAACCTTATTTCTCTACCAATTTTGAAACATAGCTTTGCAGGATATATTTGTCTGAGTAGAAAGTTGTTTTGGGGGGAGGGTGGATGTTGAAACACTTCACTCCAAGTGGTCCTGGCCTTAAAGATTTGTGTTAGAAGAAATAAATTAAGAAGCTGAATTAATGGAATAAGAAAAATGAGAAAGAACAAAATTAAAAGTTGCTTCTTTAAAAAGATAAGTGCAATTATAATAGCCAGCAAGAGTACCAAAGAGATAAAGAGTAAAAGCAGAAGGTAACACTAGAAAGGAGAAAAAGTGTAACTACATACTCTAAATTGAATTGTGTCTCCAAAAGTTATGTTGATGTTCTAGGCCTCAGGACCTGTGAATGCACCTTTATCAGGAAACGGGCTTGCAGTTGTAATCAAGTTAAGATGAGGTCGTCAGGGTGGGCTCCAATCCCATGACTAGGGTCCCACTGAGAAGAGTTAAAGAGACCAGATGAAGATATAAGGAGGCCACCACATGGAGATGAAAGCTAAGATGCAGAAAGTTCTGTGTGTCTAAGCCACACAATGACAGTTTGCCAACTCTTGGAGGGAGCTAGGACAGAGACAAGGGCAGACAGAGCCCTCAAAAGGGACCAGCTCTGTCATCCCTATGATTTTGGATGTCTAGCTTCCAGAATTGTGGGGCAGTGCATATTTGTTGTTTTAAGCCATTCAGTTTTTGGACTTTGGTACAGCGGCCCTGGGGAATTAATATACTACTGAGACAGCAGGAATTAAAGTGCACTGAGAAAATAATATGTCCATTTACTATTAATTTGAAAACTTCAGTAAAAAGCACAAATTCCTAGCAAAATGTTGATTGCTAAAATTATACAAGGAGACATGAACATTCTGAATATAATCATTTAAAACCATTACATTAGGGTAACAACTTCCAAGAAAATATCAACCCCAGATGATTTTATGGGTGAGATATTTTAAGCATTAAATAAAATAATAATTCTAGTATTATTTAAATTCTTCTATAGGGTAGGAGGAAAGGAAACATTCTTAGGTCATTCTACAAGGACAGCATAACTTTGATACCCAAATCAGACATAGTTGTAAAAGGTTAAAAAAAAATGTAGAATCATTTAACTAAGAAATATGCATACAAAAATCCAAAACACAACCCTAACATACTGACATTATTTAAAAGATAATCAATTATTACTGAGTTGAATTCATTCTGTGAATACACAGGTGGTCAACATTAGGAAATGTCCAACTTTTGTTCACAGAATAGTCCGTTAAAGAACCAAACTGCGTGACTATCTCAATAGAGGTAGAAAGCGTTTGATAACATTCAATATTTGTTTATGATAGCAACTCTTGCCCAACTAGAAGTCAAAGGTGACTTCCTTAACCTGATAAGAATTTTATCAAGTGTACAGTTGCATGCAGGGGCCTACGTGCCTGTCTCTTCTCTTCTCTCTTCCTTTTTTCCTCCATTTTTTCCCTCTATCATGCAATTATAATCATTACATATCACATGTTGAATATAAAAAACTTTCCCTTTGGATAGTAACAAGTTACAACTGTTTGCTCCCAATGTTTTTATCCAATTTTGCTCAAAGTGCTAGCTACTCCAATATGAAACAATGAGAAATGAAAGTACTAAGGAATGAAAAGTAACAAAACTGCTGTCTACTATCAGATAATCTGAAGTATTTTTAAGTCAAATTACTAAGAGGAATAGGGAAGTTTATCAAATCAAATGAAAGACTGCTAAAAAAAAAGGTTAATTTTCACACACCGTCAAAACCCAGACAATTTAAATAAATAATGCAAGGGTAGCAAAAAGTAAGATGCCGAGGAATATTTAATAGATGAGCAAGATTTTTATGAGGACACATGTAAAATGTTACCAAAATTAACAATCCTCATTTGAAATGCCCAAATCCCTGTAACCCCAGCTACTTGGGAGACAGAGGCAGGTGGATTGCAAGTTTGAGTCAAGCCTGGGGCAAATTAATAAGATCTTGTCTCAAAATTAAAAAAATAAAAACAGCCGTGATGTAGCTCAGCTTGCGCCAGTGGGGAGGTGGAGAAGGGAGGGAGGGAGACACAGACAGAGAGCATGGGCTGAGGATGCATTCTGGATAGTGTGCCAGTATGAATTCCAATTTTTATTTATCTTTAGATGCTATGGAATTGCAGTAAAAATTCCAGTAGTTGGATTATTCTTTCTCTTTTGGTGGGATGTGGCAATCTGACTCCAAAATGTATTTGAAGGACAAAAGAGCAGGAATAGCTGAGGAACTCCTAAAGAAGTCAAGGAGGGCGCCAAGAGAAGTAGCACAGGGCTATATAACCCTAGCACCATGGGAGGTTGACCAGGAAGATCACAAGTTCAAGCCCTGCCTGGCAAAGCTTAGTGGCTTAGACTCTGTTTGAAAATACAATATTTAAAAAGGGCTGGGAATGTGGCTCAGTGCAAAGTCTCTGGGTTCAATACCAAGTACCATACACACATGCACAGCGTCAAGGAGAGGAATTATCCAACCAGACAGCAAGACTTACTAAAAATCTATAGTACTTCAGATAATTGCTACTAAAAAAGGAACAAATAAGCCAAACATAATTTCAGAAGCCAGCTCATATATATTTAGAAAAGTGACAGACGACAAGTGATATAGTCAATACATGGAGTAGGGACAACGGTCTCCCATACAGAACTGTGTCTTTTCCTTACACAGTATGTATATACAAACACACACAAAAGTTTTAGATTTTAGATGAGATAACATTTAAGCATAAAAGTCAGAACTTTGAAGTGGGGCTGAGGGTGTGTCTCAGTGGTAGTATTCATGCTTAGCACAAGCAAAAGCCAAGATTCCATCCCTAGCACCAAAAAACAGAACAAAGCAAAAGAAAAACCTGTGCATCTCTTAAAAGAAAACATTGGTAGGTATCATTATGAATTCTGGATACAGAAAGGTTTTCTAAACAAAACATAATATGCAAAACAACAAAAAGGAATAGACTGATAATTTTAATCGTGTTAAAATGGAGAATTTTTAGTCTCCAAAAGTCACCATAAAAGGAGCAGAAGGGTACAGGCTGTAAGAAATGATGCTTAGCTAACCAAAAAGGAACATTATTACAGGTATGTGCTTGTAATCCCAGCACTGGGAGAGGCTGAGGCGGGAGGATCGCCATGAGTTCAAGGCTACCCTGGGCTACACAGTAAGTTCAAGGCCAGCTTGAACCACATAACAAGACCCTGTCTCAAAAATAAATAAATAAATGAATAAATAAATAAATAAATAAATCCACTAAATCATTAAGAAAAACACAATAGGAAAATGATCAAAAGTTATAAAGAAACATTTTACAGAATAGTAAAGCTGAATGGCTGAATAAAAGTGGTACGGGTGGGGGTAAAGCCCTTGCCCAACATATGCAAGGCTGTGGACTCCATCCCATTGATGATGAAAAAGAATACAGGGAGGAAGAAAGAAGAAAGGAAAGAAAGAAAGAAAGAAAGAAAGAAAGAAAGAAAGAAAGAAAGAAAGAAAGAGAGAAAGAAAGAAGAAAGAAAAAGAAAGAAGAAAGAGAAAGAAAGAAAGAAAGAAAGAAAGACGAGAGAGAGAGAGAGAGAAGTGACATAAAAGATCCCAACAAAAATTTCCCAAAGAAAGACACGATTTGCAAAAAAAGTGCTTAACTGGTGTTTAACATTGCTTGTCATTAGTTATGATTAGGAACACACAAGCTGGAACATACTAAGGTGCTGCTGCATGCCTAATAAAGCAGTTAATATTGGAAGAAAAACATGAAACGTTTGGTAGGAATACGAAGCAAACTGAGTACGTGAGCTGAGGAAACAGTATGACCCTTTCTTGTCAAATTAAGCATTTTTGGTGTATGACCCAGCAATCTCACCCTTGGACATTGATCCACAATTTTGTGCGGAATTCCATGGGAAAATTTGTACATAAGTGTTCCGGTAGTTCCATTCATAATTGCCAAAAACTGAGAACAACTGAAATGACCAGAGTGGACTGGGGAAGCAGGTGCGCTAACACATTCCTCAGCAGTAAGGGTAGGAGACATGAGTGAATTTCAGATGCGTTATGTCACGTAGAGGAAAGTTACGTCTACTGTAAGCTCCCATGTATATGACATTCTGGGAAAGGCTCATATCAACACTTGCCAAGCCTGAGTACCGGGGAGGAGAGTCTCCCCAAAGGGGTCATAGGAACTTTTTCTGGTGATACAACTGCGCTCGCTCTCTCTCATTTTTATTTTTATATTTATTTATTTTGAGGCTGTTGCTGGAACCCAACCCTCCAGGCATGTTAGACAAGGGCTCTGTCACCAAGCCACAGCCCTGTCTACCTTCTATATCTTAATCATAGCTGTAGGTGCAGGATTCATGAAATGCTAAACGTATCAAAGCTGAGTTTTACTGCATACAGGTGAGGCCTACGGATGGGGTGTGGCTCAGGGGCAGAGCGTGTGCCCAGCTGGTACAAGACCCTGGGTTCTATCCCTGGGACCACAACAAAAGAGAAAAGAAAGAAAAGATGTCTCTTCCATCCTGAATTTTTAAGCAAAGCATCATGAATTACTTAGGAGCACAACCCTGAGCAACATAACTAACAGAAAAGCAAGTTACTTCTAAGAGTGCTCAGTTCAGCAGGACTGGAGAGAGATGCAAGGTGATCTCCAAGGTTAAGGAAGAAACGGAATGGAAACGGATCCTTGCTGTGGGGCTAACGGAAAGGGATCCTGACAGTGGGATTCCGTGACTCAGGAAAAAGGGCTGTAACCCTCACCCTGTCCCCCGGTGTGCACTTGGGTTTTTCAGTCCTCCCTCACCCAGAATGGCAGGCCCAGAAACCCTGGGCAGCAGAGGAAAAGGCAGACCGTGCTCCCTGACTCCTCAGCTTCACTGAGCAGCTCAGCGGGTCAGGAGGAGGAGGCAGTCCTGAGCTGCTCTCTGCTCCCTGCCCTCGGAAGTGAAGGGGGCAACTGGCACAATAGAGAATGGTGACCATTCTGATTTTCTCCCATCTGACATAGGGCAGATAACGTCGGCCAGTGCTTGCTGTGAGAAAAGGAAAGTCCTTGAACATACGGGCTCTAGAGCCTGGGCAAGCCTGAAGTCCATGGTGGTTTCTCGGATGCCTGCCCTCAGGCCAGTTTCATAGCCTTTTGGGATCTCTATCTCCTGGATTTTAAAAATGAGCCTAATTCCACCTACGTAGCTTGCAGGACTGATTGCCAGTGTGCTATGATATGTCATGAAATGCAGGGATACAGAAACAGAGAAAGCCAGGAAAGGCTGGAGATTCCTGGGAAGACCAGTTCATCACAGCACAGCGTTGTCTGCATGGGGCGCCCCAGAACTTCTGCCCAAACACTGGACTGCAGCTGTGGGCCAGGTGGATGGGACTCCTGTGGGTAGCAGTGGCACAGTGTATCTAGCTGTCCACAACTGGAGGTAACTCCTGAAGGGTTAATCCTTTTCTTTCCTTGAGGACTGTGTACCCTGGATGGCAATGGCTATCCATAAGGATGCTAGGGGAAACAGAGTAAAAGGTTAGTTGAAAAATTAAATTTGTAACAGTGTTGGAAGACGATAACTGGTGTGCCCATCGTCACAGAAAGACACGGCCACTTCAGGACCACAGTCCTCTTTCTCCAGGCCAGCGCTCTGGGCCTTTCCTAGGATCCCATTTCCGGTATTTCTGATGCTGAGCTGGCTGCGTGTTCTGCAGATAGCCCTTCAGGTGAGTCCCAGCAGAGGCTCGATGCCTGGGAGTCATTCTGTCTTCAGGGTGCTCCGAGGAAGGGGGCTTCCACGGTTTCACTCTCAAGGGCAGTTTCATTCTCTCGTTTCCACATTCCAGGGGCAGAGTATACGGGAATGGGTGCCTCTTGCGGCCTGATGCATGCGCCATCCACCTACAGACTGTTTTCAAGACCGCTCTCTAGGCTAGGTAAGGGGTGTATTCATTCATTGTATAAGTTGTTTAAAGAGTACTTTGTGAGCGGAAGTGTGTGTGTGAGAGAGCATGTGTGTGCACACAAGTGTGTATGTGTGTCCAGCATTGTGCAGGGTTCTAGTGCAATGGTGATTAACCACTGTGCTGCTGGAAGGGTTTCTGTTGGTGGGGCTATGATCACCTGGCACTCGGCACCCTTTCCCTAAAAGTGGCGGCCTCTCTCCGAAGTGTGTCTTAAGAATAGAAAAGGAGTCTCTAAGACCCCGGTTACATTGGACATTTTCATACCTTCCAACCGATTAGGGAAGGGGCATAGTCACCCAGGTGCCATGGTGGGAGGACAAGCTGGGGGCATTTGGTTATGCCAGATCTGTTAAATCACTGACACATGTATTTCACCCATTTATTACAACCACCCCGTACAGTTGATAATATGATCCCCATTTGACAGAAAACAGAGCAAGGCTCAGAGAAGTTTAAAAACTTGCTTGGCTTCACACCATGAGTAACAGTGAGGGCTGGATCCAAGTCCGGTTCTGCTAACTCTGCATACATCCATTTCCACTTCCTGTTTCCTCTGGACACAGTAGCAGCAGCCCCTCAGGAATGCTGCACCCACAGGACAGCCACGGAGCCCACCCTTCTGATCTTCCAGATATGACCTCCAGCCACTGTCTGAATAGTCACCTGGCAACAGTGTGCAGGATCAAGGTCTGTCCCTGTGGGACCTCAGAGCACAACCGGCAAGGTCCCAATGTGCCCTCATCTCCTCTCTGTCCATGAACCACAACTTCTGCTTCACAAGGCCGGGCTTCCTCGGTGTCTCAGATTTCCTGTCCCTTCACTGGAAGCAAGCAGTTACTCCTGTTCCCCTCTAGACTGGAGATGAATGAAAGCCCATTCATGGCCCTGCCAGAGTCTCAACACAGCAACACCCACAGTCCATGAGATCCATGGGACAATGCTCGTGTGACTTGGCTCCTACTCTGCGCTCATCAGTTTTGTTTTTCAGACTTGCAGAAAAGATCTGAGGCAGTAAGGTGAGAATAGACCTGGGCTGACAAAGCGATTATTTCTCCTCTGGGGGCTGAGAATTTTTCCTGCCATTCGACCAGGCTTCCCAAATGACCACATACCTAAAAGCTAGAAGTGGTATTTAAAATATTTTGTCCTTTGTCCATGTGTAGCACATGCTGAACACATGGTAGATATTGAACTTTTTACTTTGTATGTGAGTTCAGGACAGAAATGACCAAATGGAGGGGAAAGGGGTTGGCTGAATAATACCAGCTGTTACAAAATGGTACTTGGAGTGTGAAGACCGTTGAGTCTAGTGGGGAGAAGAGGATTTGGGGTACTCGGGCATGAGGTAGATGGCAGGTCAGAAGCTGTGGGTCTGATAGGGTTTGAATCTAAGCTCTGCCACTTAAAAGTTGTGTGACCTTGGCCAAGTTCCTTGACCTCTCTGTTACCTCTAACCCCTGTAAGAAGCAGATGAATTCCTACCTCTCAGGACACTATGACAATCTGATAATACAATTAAAGTTAGTGCTTGGCATAGTGTAGACTTTTCAAAAGATAGATGGAGAAGGAAGAGGCGGTCTGGAGATGTGTCCAGTGTCACCCTGTGCTAGCTTTGTGACCACCTGTAGTTCACTGCCCAGCAGCGATACCCTGGAGCCTCACTCAGGTTGCTGATTATTCCTGTCTGAGGGGTGGCTGCAGCTGTCTTCTGGGTGACAGGGTGGGGCATAGAAGATGTCCAACATGAAGGTGGGGTGGGGTGGAGACAGGAATGCATGTGCAGGACTCAGCTGAACCGTTGGTTTATTTCGAGGTTGCAAGACCTTCAACCATCTCTTCCTACGAGCCCCTGACAGCAGGGAGGAGGCACCCAGCCCGGAACAGATGTTTCCTCTCTTTGACTCTCGATGGATGGCGTGGTGACACGGGGGATGGGTGGGGAGGAAATGAAGACAGTGAAAGAGACTGCTTGGTGAACCCATCTCTCTCCCCTGAGGTTCACTGTCCTGGAGTTCCTGAAGCTCTAGGAAGAACTGGGTAGATGCTAACTGCACAGGCAGAGTTAGAGTCAAGGTCAACCAGGAGCAGCCGTGTGGAATGGCAGTTCCCTGGAGGAACTCCCTCAGGAGGGAACCTGAGAAAGAGTCTAAAAGGCAGAGATGGCATCTGAGAGAATTCCAGTAGCTCCAACTTCCCCAGCAGGACCTCTGTGGGCATCATTCTTCTGTCTATAGAATGGGGAGAATGATGCTTGTTAAAGACTCCCTCCCTTGATGAGAGGACTTCGTGAGTAATAATCTTCATGACAGCGCTTTGCAAAGGTGCAGGATCAGCGAGAATGCGACTTCCTGGGGCATCAACAGCACAGGGGAGGTTGGCTACAGGCTGGGAAAGTACCTAAGTGCCCTTCCACCTGCTGTGCCCACAGAGGGACCTCAATGGTGGGGACAGGTGCACCCTTCCCAGATTACTGTGAGATCACTCTGGGTGCCCTGTAAGCACTTCTTGGCTACAGCCTAAAACAACTGGGTTTTAACCCAGTTGGGGTTTAACATGTCCTGCTCTAATTAACCACATCAGGGAATTTGCTTTAAGGCCTGAGACAGAGCTTCTCTCTCCCACAAATGCCTGTGAGGTCCCAGGAAATCAGGAGCAGGCTGAGCTGGGTGCCTTTTTTTTCCTAGTAGGTATCCCAGTTTCTAAGTGTAAAGGCAAAGAAGGTGCCTCCGACACTCCCAAGGCTTGCAAAGCCCAACAGAGTTGGTGGCATCTTTACCACAATGCTGCCAGCAGAACAGAATGCTCTGGACTCCAGAGCCTCTTCCTGGAGCGCCACCTACCATGTCCTATCCTGTTGAGCAGTTCTCTGAGGTTTTCCCTTAATCACCATAGAAGCCCTGCAAGGGAATACTGTTATGACCACTTCTATTTTACAGATGAAGAAATATGCTTACAGCTATCCTGGGCCTTCTGAAAGCCTGGAAGTTGTGCTCCTAGGAACCACAAGGGGTGGCCAGGGGCAGGCACCCTGTGGCACTGAAGTGGGACCCAACTAGATAGCAATGACTTTCTCTCCAAAGGAAAAGCCTTGTTGTGTTAGGCCTGAGAACAACTTCTGTGGTTTACTTTGACCTCCCTCCCAGCACCCCACTGACTGAAGGTGACCCAGGGCTGACTCCATTACCTCTAGCAAGACAGGGCTGGAAGAGAGGACTGTTGTGGAGTGGAGAATGGGTGCGTGTGTGTGTGTGTGTGTGTGTGTGTGTGTGTGTGTGTGTGTGTGAGAGAGAGAGAGAGAGAGAGAGATTTAGAGAAGAGACAGCATTGTTTTGTATATGCATCTCTTTCCTTTTTTCCTTTTTGCCCAGCAAGCCACAGACCAGCTATACAGTCTTTGGCAGTTTCCTGAGGATGGATTTCATATTTTGAAAGAGGAAAAAAAAGAAAAAAGAAAATAGATGGGGGGAGTAGAAATTGGGGAAGAAATGAGACAGAAAGTAACCACTGCTCTCGTGCAAGCACGTGCACACACACCCCCTCCACACACGACTCTTGGCAATAAGGAAGTGAGACGAGATCTTTTTCATGAATGGCTTAACTCAGCCTTGCTGAGCTTCCGCTCTCCCATTCACCAGCATTCAAATCTCACCTCTGACCGTCCAAGGCAGCTGGCTGCTGGCCCAGGAGCCAGGCACAGTTTGAGATCATCCCCCTGACCGCAGGCAACTGTGCACAGAAGAGCCTTCTCTGCAGTCCGGGTAAATCTAGAGTGACCAGAATGTTTACAGAGCACCAGGCTGGAGGGGGCACAAGCCCTGGACCCCCGCCCCACCCTCATCCCCTGCTCCAGGTTCTCCTGGGACCACGGTTTATCCCAGGGAAGCTCAGATGTTCTGGCTGGCCCTGTGTGCAGGGGCTGCACAGAACGCAGCCCGAGGAGCTCTCCAGAGAATGCTAATGCTGCCTGCAATTAGCTGAGGGAAATGACAGCATTTTGGAGAGGACGTTTTAGGGTCCTTCCCCTGGGGGATATCAGGCAATTAACTAACTGTGGCATGGCAGCCAGGCCCAGGATTCCCGGGGCAGTCAGGCAGCTGAAAGGCTGCTGGAGGACCTTGAGCCCGTGATTTCATTTTGCTGTGTTTCAGGGTCCTCATTCATAGAGATGCAATAACAAAACCTCCCCACCGGGTTGCTGTGAGCACTCAGTGATCTGAGGCGGAAGATGGGGGTCCCTGAGTGATGGGCCTATGGCCGTCTGCCACTACTCAGGAAGAGAAGGACTGGCTCTGCCTCTGAGCTGCCAGGAATGGTGGCTGTCACAGATAGGTCTCCCAGAAGTGGGAGGGAGGCCATGGGAGGTAAACAGGGATACCCCAGAAGGAGGAAGACAGAACCAAAGTACTCGGGACTAAGTTCTCTCCCACCATCCCGTCTCCTGCAGCCCCTTCTAGTGGGAGACCAAGAGGACGCCACTTTCCCATCCCAACCCTGCCTGGTCAGCCCCCTCACACCGGTTTCCTGGTCCTCACCCTTGGTTACAAGATGATCCCCGCACACCCATGTCTTGTGATGTTTGGGCACGAGGCAGGGGCATGGATGAACGACCCTTGGAGTGCTTCCCCACTTCCAGGTTGGGAATCCTTCCCGGAGGCCAGATCCAGGGCAGGGGCCAGCAGCTGCATCCAGCCCTTTGCAGCTGCTGAGCTGCTGGGCCCAGCTCTGGGCATTGGGAATGGACTCGGAAATACCAGTGGGCTTTGTTTGGGCTGATTACTCACAGCAAAAGAATGATATCCATTCCGCTGGACTTTCTAGGAACTGTTTGCAGCTGGAGCCATCCCTGTCCCGAGGTCCCCTCACTGGTAGCCAGGCTGCAAGTGGAGGCCTAGCCATGGTGAGGGAGTGTGCAGCTTTCAGGGTTGTGGGTGGACACCAGGAGGGATGAGTCAGGCCCAGGGTCCTCCTGTGGCTGGTAACTGGGGACAGCTTGCTTTCTGCTCTCCTGGCCTCCTCCCATTTCTTGTCTCCCCCAACTCCTTCACGGAGCAGAGGAGAGATCAGAATGCAGGACAGCAGAAGTGATGGAGGTGGGCAGAGGCCAGCTCTTTCGTCTAAGGGCTACCTTACCCTAACACCCACAAGCCAGTGTGCCTCTGGCCAATACTGGCAGAGGCTTTATCTCCTTGAACCCTCCAAGTAGCCTTGTTGCCTGGGCATGATCATTGTGCCCTGTTTACAATAAGGAAATGAAGCCTTGGGGTGATCAGGAAGTTATTTCAAGATTATGCAGTTAGCAAACGGCAGCACTGGGAATCAAGTCCATTCCAGCCCAATTATGAAGCATGAGGGTTTAGCTACTACTCTGTGTTCATGCGTAGTTTATTAGCTCAACTTTGGTGTAACCAAAGGTTAAGTGCTCCCTGAGGGTAAAGGCAATCTCTTATTTTTTTTGCTGTTTATCTCTACAGCGACCAGGAACATATTTTCAAAAGCAGCTGCTAGAATGTACTGAGATGGGGGACAAGGGCCATCTGGAGGCTCTGGTAGCCGAAGAGCCCCTTCTGCTCCTCTGGGACCTTGCAATAGGCAGCAACACCTCCTCCACTCTACTGACCTGCTCCATGCAGCACTGACCTCTCCGGCACTTGGTCTGCTGGGGGCTGCAGTCTGGCTTGCTCTCTACGCTGCTTCTGCACCCCTGTTCCTTATCTTTAGTGCTGCAACCACATGAGTACACTTTTTGCTTGTGAATGGAATTAGTGTGTTTCTTTTCTGTACCATGCTTGTGTTTCCCCAAGGATTCCTTGGTTGTCTCCCTCTCTGAGCTTCTGGGTTGCCTCACACACAGCTTCGCCATCACATTCCCTGAGAGGGGCTTGGAGGGCTTGGGTTACCCGAGCCAGAGACGGTGATGCTCAACCTCAGGGTGCTGTGGCCAGCCTAGCGGGAAATGAAGTTCCTGATCCCATTAAAGAAATCTCTTACCATCCCTCCTCAGAGATAGCTGTGGTACATTCATGCATATGTAAATTACATTCATTTTAAAAATTTGACATAACATAGAAAGAACACAAGAATGACAGGTACAGCTGAACGAGTTTTTCGTGTGACTTTAGTAATGTAATCCCCAGCAAGCCAAAGCATAGGACATCTCCCATGCCCAGGCAGGCTTTTGCTGGTCTTCCTCAGTACACACTCTTCCCTCTCTTAGGGTTTTTTGTTTTCTTTGCTATGCTGGGATGGTACCCATGTCCTTGTACATGACAAGTGCTCTACCATCGAGCTACATTCCCAACCCTTCTTAGGGTTTAGGATTAGATTAAATAAAACATACAGTACCACATCTAATCTAGGCTTGTTTGATTTATGTTTTGTTTCATTGAGATAGTGTTTTGCTATGTAGTGCCGACATAGTGTACTCACTATGTAGCGCAAGCTGACCTCAAACTCACAGCAATCCTCTTGCCTCAGCCTCCTGAGTGCAGGATTACAGGCATGTGCCACTGTGCCTAGCAAATGCTAATAGTATTAACATCATTGCCATGCTAATCATGGTTGCTTGAAAGAGACCAAACAATAGATGTGTGACAGTGCTACTGCAAACCTTACGAGAACAAACTGACCCAGGAGTTCTAGGTGTAGAATTAGGAGGCAGCCTGTAGCTGCCATCAGTAACTGTGACGAGGGCAAGATGGTGCCCCATGGGCGCCACAGTCTTCGGCTGTTAAACCTGGGGCCCAGTCTAAATAACATCGTGCCCTTCTTCATCTCCAACATCTTCCAAGTATGGGTTTGCTCTGTGGCCTGGCAAAGGCTAAAGACAGGATATGAAGCACCCCGGGGGAGCTGAGCCTGTAAACCTTCCCCATGCCCGGAGGCGAGGTGGTGCTCTGGTACGCAGTGGCGGTGACATCGCAGAGGTTCTCGCTACAACCTCTGAGGGATGTGAGCCTAAACGAGCCCACCGACAGACTCCCGCTTCAGGGGCACACATGCGTCGTAGCCAGAGCCAAGTTCCTCTTCTCAGCTGTTGGACTCCACAGGCCACAGAATTTCAATCCACTCAGGCAGCTGTGCAGATAGCTGCAGGGGCCGGGTGGTCTCGGTTGACCCTCCAGCTGCTGAGGCAAGGGTGGGGCTGGGGGCTGGCGCTGGCTTCCTTAGGCCTGCAGCTGTTCACAGCACCACAGGAACAATAGTTGACTTCCAGGACAAGAATGTGTCACAGCTGATTTTTTTTAATGCAGAAAATTACTTCAGGTTGACTTATAAGCTTGTCCAAATATATTTTCTGGAATATAAAAGAGTCAAAAAGAGCTCAAAATCGTGTCTCACAGAGAAAGATTCAGTAAATGTTATCTCTTATTATTACTAATGTCAGATCTCATGGAATTAGGAGATTAAAATAATGACGCTATCTAAACTCTACTAATCCCTCCGAGGTCAGCTCAGATCCTTTTCCTCTGGGAATTCTTTCCCAACTCCTCAGCCTCCATTCATCTCTGCCATTCACTTGTTCATTCATTCACCAAATATTTTTCAGTGCTTGTGAGCCGTAGGGGCTGAATATAACGTGACAAGCAACACAGGCAGAACCCTGCACTTACAAATTTTACACTCTGGCGAGTGAAGGTACATAACTAACAATGTACAATTTTTTAAGACAATATTCTTTTTATTAAATATTTACTGAGCACCTACTATGCACCAGATATAGTTTTCAAGACAAAGGATACCATGTTTATGACCATTAATCATGGTATGTCAATTTGAGGGGTTTATGAAATGCCTAGTGGATTAGTAAAGACATGGCCTGTGGATGATTGACATGTTGGTCAACGAACTCGGGGAAAAAGACTCATCTGGAATGTGGGTGCACCAACCAATAGGCTGTAGCCTATGTGGGATAGAAAGGGAAAGAAGGGAGTGTTCTCCTTTGAGGCTAGTTCCCATCTTCTTTATCTCCTTTGGTGCAGTCTCTTCAGCTTTCTAGTAGAGATGTGCATCAGCGACTCTACAGTGAGCTTACAGGCCTTAGACCTTGGAAGGAGCCTTGTCCTTAAGCCATCCCATCCTCTGTGGCTTGCATCTTCTTGGGCCAATCGTCCAGCTCTCCTGCGTACAGACAGCCAGCGTGGATGCTTCTGACTCTGACCCCACAGATGGCCTTATGAAATCTCTCACCTCGGATCTGGAAGCCTCCTTAACACATCCCCTGGCGTAACTATGTGTACATCTTCTATTGAACGTGTTCTTCCAGACAGCACTAACCAATCCAGTGTTAAGACAGGCAAGGTTTCTCAGTTTAACAAGCTTTCCTTTTAGTGGAGAGACAGCCAATAATGATTTGAACCAAAGGATAGAAAAATTGAGGGAATGATAATTATTTGAGGATGATGAGGGTAGCATGCCAGGGGTAAAATGGAAGAGAGGGTACCTCATTGAAGAAATGAATGTTCGTAATTTCCAGAAGATCCAATTGGGTGCCCACCCTTGCCTGGCAAAACATGCCTGCAACACTGATTGCCTCCTGGACTGGCTGACCTTAGGGTAACACTCTGTGACCTTGACAGCCTGACCTCAATCTAAGTGCGCCTGATACTCAGCCATACAAGCCATTTGCTATACTTGAGGGATTTCTTAGCTGACTTTAGCAGGGAATAGGTAAAGCTGCTTTTTCAGTTGAATGAAGATACTTCTGAAATGTCTCATTTACAAATGTCCTGAACTGGAGGCTCATGGGGCAGAGGTATGGGGTGCAGGTGGTAGAAGGCGACTGTCATGAGACGCAGCCAGAATGAGACCCAGAAGAAATACTAGAATAAGGTGATTTCTTCCCAGAGCCAGCAGCCCAGGAATTGTGGGCAGGCTCTCCCCACCTACTGGCCTGGGGTAGTGGTCCTTCCTGCTGTACCAAGACTGTCACTTTTGAACACCTTTCTTGCTATTTTGAGGTTTGCAAGATAAAAGTGAAAAATACCATTAACTGAGAATGAGCAGAAAGAGCAAAATTGGATGCCTTGCCCTTGGCAACTAAGGATGTTGAGAAAAACTAGGACTGCTGAGGTCTCCTCATCCAGGCCCTTTGCTCTTCCACCTAACTGGTTTGTCGGTAACATTATTGGCTGGATCTGCACGAAATACGCATTCCTTAGCCCTTTCGTGCATTTAGAATAACTGTCCGACTAGGGTATTTTCTTCAGGACTAGCTGGACTTTGCTTCTCTTTGGCTCCCTGGCCACTGCTGAGCCTTCATTATCTTCAGCTCTGCTTCCCACATCTTTCTCCTGGGCAGTGCGAAGGAGCCAATGGCCAATGGAACAGCTGTTACTGATTACAGAAGGTTCAAGGGGCCCAGCAAACTCGGAGCGGCACTGTAGCCTACGAGTGGCCCTGGAAGCTGGAGGCCCACACCAGCGCCCACCCTGCCATCTCCTCAGCTCGACTGCCTTTCCCTCCAGGAACCCATGGTCTGGCCAGTATGGGTGGCCTTTGGAAAGAAGTCAATGCCATGCGCTGTGCCACTTTCCCACCTACACCATTCTGTACACTCCAGCAACCAGTGCTCTTGGAGAATATGAGAGAAATCCAAAAAGTGCAGCCCAAAGCCAGTCCTGGTGGTTCACATCTGTTATCCCAGCATTGAGGAAGGAGGAGGCAGGAGGATTGCAAGGTCAAGCCCAGCCTGGGCAACTTGGTAAGACCCTGTCTCAAAATATAAAATAAAATAAAAAAATTCTGGGAATATAACTCACTGTGAAGATTCAATAGAAGACTGAAAGAAAGAAAGAAAGAAAGAAAGAAAGAAAGAAAGAAAGAAAGAGAAAGAAAGAAAAAAAGAAAGAAAGAAAGAAAGAAAGAAAGAAGAAAGAAAGAAAGAAAGAAAGAAAGAAAGAAAGAAAAAAAGAAAGAAAGAAAGAAAGAAAGAAAGAAAGTCTAGATAGGACACCTGGTATCAGTGCGGAGACAGCCACGGTCCTGTCTGTCCTGTGCCTCTGTCAGGGAGCAAGGAGCTCCCTCCACCACTCAGCAAGCTGTCGGGTCCCCGCCTGCCATCTTGGGGTGGCAGCTGAAGGCATGGACACGAGGCCAGCAGAATATATCTGACTATGTTACCACCACCTTTCTCCCTGCCCTTTTCCTGCCTATCACTCAGGTGCCAATATCTGCATGTGACTGGCTCACCCACCAAGGGTTCTACCTGCATGACCACCACAGCTCAGCAAATTCTCCTCCTAGAACTTGTGAGTCATTTGTTACTCTTTCCAAGCTCCTTTCTCTCTTGAGTTAATATACCAAATTAGTTCCTGCTAAAGTGTTAATGACTAACCTACTTTCCCATCCTTCCTCCCCTCTGTTCCCCCACCTCCAGGGATGGAGGTAGCAATATTTGACAGAAATGGCAGAATCTGTAAGGAGTTCATTCTGAGTAGATGGAGATCTCTCTGTGTCCCACTATGCAGGTAGCTTCCTACTCTACCTGGCACTAAACCAATCTACTCTAACAGCTGACCTGGCAGAAAGGGCTGTCCCAGCAGATGTGGGTTCATAGAAGATCGCCACCTACTGGCAGATGGTATCTACTGGTACTCTTGATTGCATTGTCTATATGGAGAGAACAAGTCCTTTCCTTTCCTTTCCGAGTCCTCCTTTATTATCTCTTTGTTGAATGTTCAGTACATTTCAAAGAGCCTTTCAGCTAGAAGTGATCTTTGGTGGGTATAATTATTGTGAGCCACTAACACTTTAGTATAAGTGAATCGATTTGCCAACCCCTAGTTCAGAAGTTAAGTGGAAATTCCAAGAAAAGGACGAATTCCTCTGTCTTTGTCTTTCTCCTACCATCGAGCAGATAAATCTGGCTCAAAACACAGTCTCAGCTCTGCAAAGAAAAGGGCTGCAGGGCAGTGGCGCTTCTCAGGAGACAGCTGAGACAGTTTTGGAGGGTTATCGGTCCCTGGCCTCCCTCATTCCATCACATTCGTGCCCTTCTGGGAACCTCTTTCTTTCTTTCTTTCTTTCTTTCTTTCTTTCTTTCTTTCTTTCTTTCTTTCTTCTTTCTTTCTTTCTTTCTTCTTTCTTTCTTTCTTTCTTTCTTTCTTTCTTTCTTCTTTCTTCCTTCCTTCCTTCCTTCCTTCCTTCCTTCCTTTCTTTCTTATCGATACCAGGGATCGAACTCACACTTGCAAGGCAGGCACTTACGCCGCTGAGCTAAATCTCCAGCCCTCTTTCTGGGAATCTCTGAAACAAGTGAAACCACAACAGGTACCGTAGCCTCAACCTTCATGATATGCATCTCCTGTCTCCTCCTTCCCTTCCGAAGGTGGGAACGGCGTTGCATACTCTTAGGCATAGTTTGTGTGTGGTGTGAGCTGCAGCCTTGACCATGGAGGAGAAAAGTTTCCTGGTTACAGCTCCAGCAGTGGTGCCGGACAGGTGCAGAGGGTTTCGTGGGGCTCCGACGTCCTTCCCGATGCGGACCGGAAGAAGAGGGAGCTAGATCAGGGCTTTCCCTGGAATGTGAGGGTCCCGCGGAGCCAGGGCGACCCTCAGAGGGGTGTTCATGGCTTCATGGGGATAATGGCCACCCCGTGGCCACTCCGTGTCCACCCGTCTGCCCAAAAGCAGATCTAGCAATGACACTCG